>JAFVLL020035206.1:0-19956 GCA_021397915.2 Tor tambroides
AAACTGTTCACTAAGCTTACGATTAAATTACATATTTGAACTCTCCAATGAAATCTGACAACAATTGTGTCATAAATGTTGTTTATTTTGCTCAAATAGCGTTATAAAAAGCGTATTTTTCAGGCTAGATCAGCCAGTGCGTATGCGCAGTCCTAGGCGCACGTCTCAGAACGCTGACTGTTTCTATATCAACCGGGACTTCTAACGGCAGCTGCAGTGACGCGCTGACTTTCCCGATTATCGATTGGCTCTTTTGCTCAGAAGGCGGGGCTTCCAGCAATTGAGCGGCCATGCTGAGCGTTGCATTTTTCCCCATTCAAAACTATACGAGTGACATGTCTTGGGTATTCTATAGTCTTTGATAATACTCAGTCTGAATTGTTCAAATATGTTTGGCTATGAAAATACAGAGCATCTAAAAATGTCTGTTTGTATGTGTAATTAAATCAGTCTGGCAAACCTCTGACTCTTTTGTGGTCATTTATTGTGGTTTTGTGTAGGCCTATCTAGAATGAATAAGCTAGACGTAACTGCAACATGTCTTCCATGGTTGACCACATTATCTTTTATTTTTTTTTAGAGATTTCTTATCTTTTAGCTCCAGTCTGTTTGATCAGGCTCAAAAATGTGATGATTAAAGTCACAGTCACTCTTCTTCTGTGTTTTAGTGTTGCTGTTTGCTTTTTATAGCACAGTGTGACTTTGGTATGGCTGTTGACTCCCTCAAGTGATATAATGACAAATTGTTTCCAAAGCACAGGTTTGGCATGATGCATTTTAACAAGTTTTGCTTTAGCATGCATCGGTTTACAAAACGCTTCCTGTGCATTCAGACAAGGTACTTTCCGTAACTGGTTAAACCGTTATGAAGTATCATAATATTAACCATATGACGTCCAGACTGAAAAGAATATACAAAGTCCCTCACGAGTCACGTCATGCACATCTGTATTAAAAAAAAAGGGTGGGAGTGCGGAAATACTGTGTTTGACAGCTGCTCAGTGAGCATGTTCTGTCTAAGAGGAAATGATGCTTAGGGTTTGGGGACTATGATAAGCATGTACTCCACGCCTATCTGTCACTCAAAAAGCATGCTTAACAGTTATCTTGATCATTGTAACGTAATTCTAGTGTAGTGAAGATGCATGTTTCTAGGTAACTACATCACAAGTCATTTCAATGAGTAGTATAACATCACACAGTAGAAAAACATTGCTGATTACAAAAACTTTTTCTTAAGAAAAATTTGACATTTAGAGGAATGTTGAAACCTTTACACAACAGAGAAACAATGTCTAAAACATTGTGAGATATTTGTGGCAGAATGCTGTGACAATTCAGCCACACATAACTAACATAAGTGGTTATTTTAGACTTGCTCAACTGTACATTTAAGTGGAGAACAGCAGAGAAGATTACTTTATATAGCTTGTAAATTGTCACTTTTCTGTAAATCATTCCATATATGGATTTAAGTATGTAGCTGGCAAATAACATGTATATGAAATTTTTAAATATTAATTCAAATCTTTAAGAATTGTATTTATCTATAAGATAAGGTGTTCATTAAAAATGCTCTAACCGATCATCATTTTTTTTACCCTTTTTAATTCACTTATATGGCCATGAGGTGTGGCAAATGATTAAAAAAAAAAGTTAAAAATAAAAATAAATAATTAAATAAATAAAATACAGTATTTTCACAGTTAAAATGAGGTCATGAAAGTGTATGTATTGCACAATACTTAAAAAAGATGAAAGAAAATGAGAAAAAATGCTCTTAAAATTGTTTTTACATGGAAGTATCACACCATCACATGAACATGTCACGTTGTTGGAGACTGCTGTGACTGCTTGTCATGTGAACTATTTATGCCCACTGTAAAAATACACAAAAATATTAGAAAAAGTGAGCAAAGTTGTGACATTAATTAATAAAAATTATGAATTCATGGTTTAGAATGAGCAAAACAATACAGGTTTCATTCAGTCTCCCTCTGGACTAACAGGCTGTCATAAGTCACAAAATGTAAAAAATGCTGACAAAGTTAAATACCTTCAGTTAAATCACAAAGTTTACTAGTAAACAAATACATTTACGAACTGTTTATAATGTAAAAACAATACCGTTACTCACTTTCACTGTTTACAAGCGTGTTTCTGCCGCACACCTGAGTTTGTAGGTTTCTCCTCAGGCATTCTGTCATTTATGAATGTCCAACCGCAAAACTGAATACAAAAATATCAGTACAGACCAAATCATTCCACACGTTTTTATCACCCTGTCGAAGCAATATATACACAAATGCACTACTCTAAACGTGTTTGGTCAAAAAAAAGGCGAGTTGAGTTGAGTCGCAGCTTCCCTCCGCTCCGTGGAGTTGTGGTGGCCACAGACAAGTGCGCGCGCTTTCACAGTGACAGTCACTCGCGCGCTGTGGGAGAAAGAGACCCACGCCTGATTGGTTTTCGTGGTTTGATCTATTCGAGCTATGCAAAGTACATTAAACACGATGTTTCCCTCCCTACAAAACCCTTGTGGGTGGTAACTTCTTCAACATGCTGTCATGCTGTCATTCTTCATAGTCCTTGCAGTTACAATAAAAGTTAAGATGGATTAGCCAGCACACTATCATAAATAACAAAATAAATAAAACAGAAATCATTCAAATAAATAAAATAAAAAATATATAATAGCAAATAATACATAAATAAATAAAAACAGTATAACTGTTTAAATAACTATAACAATAAATAAAAGTAAGAAAAATAAAATAAATTCATTAAAACACAACGCTCTCTAAATAAATAAATAAAATAGGAATAAAGGAAAAATAACAATAAATAAAACCTAGAAACATTATATGTACATAAATGAAATTGATGAATGAATGAATGAATGAATGAAATGTACTTTCCAATAGTAGCCTAATACAAAATAATAATGAATAAAATATATAATAAAATAAAATAAATAATAATAGCATAAAATAATTAGCCTAAAGTAGCAAATGGCTATATTAGTTCAGCAGAAATTGTTACTACAGGCTAATTTTTAGATGAATATGATGTGTGAGAACAAACTTTTTTTAAACTTATTTTGAGTTTTACAATGACATTAGAAGAAAATATATCTTTCATCTGTTATCTGACGTTTACAGCAAAACACGACTACCTGACGATATATTATATCCGCGGAATTTAGTTCGAATCTTTTAGTTTGTATGCTATTTTCATCGTTAGTAAGTCCGGTTTGAAATGTACGCAGACAGCACAATGGCTGATGTAACCGTACGTAAGGATAAGGAAGTGAGGGACCTGATGGGTACCGTGACGTTCTGTGGTTTCTCACGTACCGCCGAAACATTCTGCTTCACCTCAGGGCCACATGAAGATAAATGTATGTAATCAGCAAACTAGAGGCTGAGGTCCACCCACCAAGGACTTCATTAAAGCACGCAGCACACACTGCAATGACATTTCTTAATGTTTTGGATCTAATACATAAGCCCAAGACGTTTTTGTGGCCCTTCAGTAAATCAAATTACAGCCTCCATGCTCACCTTTTACTAGCTACAGCCTTGTTTATGTATGCAGAAAGCCTTAATATAGACACTTACCTCAGAGTGCCAGACACAATCGGTGTGAAAAGGTTATTTTAGTAGTAGGAGGAAGTTCTTGAGTACAGCTGTTTAAATAGACATTTTCTGCTGGCTCACTTATTTCTTTCCACAAGAGAAGAGGTAGTTTAAATTCTTTTTTTCCATTTCGGATTCTTCCCATAAATGCTATGCAGGACTTCCAGGAAAGGTTGGATTAAAAAAAAAAAAAAGGAAAGAAAGAAACAAGAAATTTAGATTAACATTCAATCTAGAGTTTCATGCTCATGTGCCCTTGGATTAACCTATTACCAGGTTAATTTAAAACAGTGGTGTGTGCTGTTGAGCTCTAATTCATGTCTGTATACAAAAGTATCTTGCATTTGACATTTTGGATCTATAAGGACAAACCTACTCAAGCCTAGCAGAAATGTGCTGAATTTATGTACCATAAAAGTAATTGTTTACAGGTGTCAGGAATGGTCCCAAGGGCCAAGAAGAGATCAATATATCAATACATCAATGTTTAAATAAACATGAGTGATATTTAGGAAGAAAATAGCTTGAGAGGGGTGTTACAACCAGTGTTAATGTATATTGTTTATTAGTGATTTAAATTAGCTTTTATTTTTTGATATTTTCAGTTTTCATTTAATTTTAAAATGTGTTAATTTAATTTTACTCTATATTTATATTTAGCTTTAATTGATTTTTATTTCAGATTTAATCATTTAAAATTAGTTGCGAAGGCATATTTTTTATTTTTTTAAGTGGAAGCTTTTTACGTATTAATACGTTATATTAATATTTTCATAATTTTCGTTTCAGTTTTAGTTTACAATAGCACCTGTTCCAAGAAATATTTCAGTCATTATGAAAGAATAAACCCCATTCACACATAAAATCAACACAATGAACACATTTGAAAATATCATACTGTATTTGTGCACAAATATTGTTCTCACAAAACCTTGCTTACAGGAAACCTTACTTTATTTTTTCCAAAATCCTCCCCTTAACATGTTGTACAGTGCTCTAGGAATCTTTCTTTGTGAAACAAAGTATTTGTAGTGTCAAAAAGGCATTCCAGGATTTATACAAATATGAATTATGGCAAGTTTTAAAGGAAAGCACAGCGTGATATGACATGATTTGGTTCAAATCAAAATCTTCATATTAAACTCTACATGATTAGGTCACAACCTACATCTCACGAGAAGATCCAAACAAAAATACTCCTTGTCACTACTGACCTTTTCTAGGTAATTCAATGTCAGTGTCAATGACATTTCCATATATAAACAAACCGATAGACCACAAAGGATTCTCAAACAAAATCTATCATTTAAAACACGACAGAGCTCTCTGTAGCTTAAATGGAATAAATAACAGTTTTGCAACAAACATGACATGTCCTCGACATTAAAATTCACTTTGAACTGCTGTGATTAGAGGCAGAAATTTGCTGCAACCCACTTGATCCCTTCAAAAGTGTCACAAATTAACAAAACAAACATATTAAAACAGCAGCGCATTGAAGACAGCAGAGCAAGTTTATCTAAAACATCAATTGTGCTATTGGTTTTCCTTTTCCATGTAAGGCTTCGGTTTTGTGTGCGAAGGCTTATCTTTGACAGACGTACAGTATATAATGGGAGAGGTACAACGCATGATGTAACCATGATCTGACAGTGCGGATGGATTGCAGTCGTCTTATTTCACATTTCATATTAGTGAATGCACATTCAGCCTTTTTTATTTGTGCTTGTACACCCATAAGACAAACTCAAGCTGAATCAGCAACCCTCCAGAACCCAGCTGGCTTTATGTGTCAAATAAGGATTAGTAGTGCGTGGACAAAAAGGACTGAAATGCTGAAAAATATCCTGTAAAACAGAAAACAAGCAGCCATGCATTTCATTTGTGCTGATATTTCAAACAAACAAACAAAAAAAACAACGTCTTCCAGCATTTTCAGTGATGGAAGATCAGCTGGAATGAGCATTGAGGAAAAAAAACATGTCTGGCCCAACAACTTCATTACAAGTTACATATTAGATTCATAATTAGCTTGCGCTTAGTGTATAAAAATGAAAAAAACAATTTGATATCAACAAAATAGGTTGAATGTTAAAGGAATAGTTCACCTAACAATGAAAATTTAATTACCTTCAGGATATCCAAGATGTAGTTTGTTTCTTTATCAGAACAGAGTTGGAGAAATTCAGCATTACATCACTTGCTCACCAGTGGATCCACTGCAGTGAATGGGTGCCGTCAGAATGAGAGTCCAAACAGCTGATGAAAACATCACAATAATCCACAAGTAATCCTTCTATTAACATCTTATGAAGTGAAAAAAATAATGCATGTTTGTAAGAAACAAATCCATTCTGACGGCACCCATTCACTGCAGAGGATCCCTTGGTGAGTAAGTGATGTAATGCTAATTTTCTCCAAATCTGTTCTGATGAAGAAACAAACTCATCTACATCTTGGATGGCCTGACGCTGAGTAAATTGTCAGCAAATGTTCATTTTTGGGTGAACTATTCCTTTAAGAAGCCCTGTCTTTTTTATTAGAAAATTACTAAATAAATCCAACAAAACAGATTTAAGCTTATTCAGACTAAGGAAAACACAAAATCACCATTTTTGTGGGTGAAGCCTGTTGTGGCATCACTCTTTGGAATAAATACTGATAATCTAAGATCAATACTGGCATAGAGAGGGCATCCTTATGACAAAACTAGAAAACAAGGCAACTTTCAAAGGCAATCGTATTCTGAGACACACAATACACTTTAAATAGTGTTGCGATGTTCTTAAAGGAAGTTGCTGGCTCATGATCCCACCGACTTCCCACTTCTCTTCAAAAGCACTGCTGTTCAGAGAAGCTTAGTAGGATCTGGCCGTTTCTGCAGCCATATAGGATTCTGGCAAAACATTGGAGGAAACAATGATCAAGCTTCGCCCATTCGCAGCTAAGGCATCTGGGAAATTTGTAGCATCTTGGCCGCAGCAAGGAAGGTGAACCGAGGTAAGACTGCAGCTGCCGATAAAGCAGTTCAAGAAGATTCTCAGGTCTCAAAATACTTATAGATGGCTGTCACGTAGGTCATGACACTCTGCCAGTCGGGCCTTTCTGTGTGCACCATTTCACCAATGTCCTGTCAGACAGAGAGAATGAGTCAGATGTGGGAAGGCAAGAGGAACTGGTCAGAAAAAAAATTATGTTTGGGTCAACCTATGTGGCTTTGTGTGCTATGTTACACAAGTATCTTGCCACAGCTTGTTGAGCAAAGAGCAAACACCACAGCTGTTACAGCAAGACCAGAAGTCATGGTTTTACTGCAAACACAGCTTTATGAAAGCATTAAATTAATAACAGGTGCTGAATTAAATACTGCTGCCTCTTTTCAAGACAGGGAACATATTTTCTCATATTCTAAATAATGTGATATTACTACACTATCGTTTTTAAGTAATATGAACTTAATTGGTTCATTTTTTGTATGTGTTGCCCTTTTTACCACATGATATGTTGAAACCCAAAAAAGTTTTATATTAAAATGCATTTAAAAAAGCTCAGCGAGGCTGCATTTATTTGATTAAAAAATACAGTAAAAACTGTAATATTGTGAAATATTACTACAATTTAAATAATCTGTTTTCTGTTTTAATAAACTTTTAAATCAAATTTCTTTCTGTTATGGCAAAGCTGAATTTTTACCATCATTACTCCAGTCTTCAGTATCCACACGATCCTTCAGAAATCATTCTAATATGCTGATTTGCTGCTCAAGAAACATTTCCTATTATTATCAATGTTGAAACCAGTTGTGCCGCTTCATATTTTTGTGGAAACTGTGATGCATTTTCTCCAGGATTCTTCGATGAACATAAATCTCAAACGAACTGCATTTATTTGAAACCGACATCTTTTGTAACATTATGAATGTCTTTACTGTCACCGCTGATTAATTTAATGCATCCTTGCTTGAATGAAAGTATTAATTTTTAATTAGGTTCTGAGGCACTGTAATACGATCTATATATTAATTAGCTGTGACATTCATATTAAACTCACCAGTGTTGATTTAATTCCCACACTTTCTGCCGCCTGGAAGGCCAAAGTGAAATTTCGCCTCTGCAAAACACAAGCAAGAAGAACTGATGTCAATAAATCAATTGAATTATTAGGAACTATATGCAAGTCTTCTCTAAAATGTGTCGTTTGTGCTAACTGATATTCAAGAAGGGAACATATAAAGTGAATTCAAGTAAGCTTGGCCAAATTTTCACAGTCAAATTCAAAAGTTGCCCAATTTACCTGAATTCACCCTGTTTGTGTCTTGTGTGTATGAGTGTACAGACCTTGTCCTGGTTGTTGAGTTCGTGGTAGGGGATATGTGCCGGCAGATAGGTGTGAAGAATGGCACAGAAAGCGAGCCCATCATTCCAGCTGCTGCTGAAGTTGGTGATGTCAATGTTCTGCGTGTGTGTGGAGGGGGAGAAAAAAGATCAATAATTACAATTTCAGTAGATGAACTGAGGGAATTGGGTGGGTGATTCAGAGGGACTGATGAAGCAGTGAATCTTTCGGTGTCCCTGTGACGTTATGGTTGTAGTTAAGGGCCACAGCTGTAAATCTTAGAAATAATGTCTTTTTTCAGTGTTTACACAAACGTTGGAAACATTGCTTTTTATACATTTAAAAAGTGCCTATCTCATTTGGAGATACTTAAAATATACGTTGACAAAAAAAACCTTATCTTGCTACATATGTTACATTACACGCAAGCATTACATTGTTTGTTTAGTTTTGCCTATTCAGTGCTTTCAGCCACAGATAAGGTCATATTACTGAGCATGAACACATGATACAATATTAACTAAATTCTGCTCTGAAAATGTGACAGATTCTGTGTTAAAATGCACTATTTCTGGGTCAGATAGTACAATCATTTCAAAAATAACATGTTTACAATAAGCTCTCCATTACCTTGATGGATGAGATGTATTCTGAGTACACTGTTGCACAACCAACTATTTTTTCACACGCTGCCACAAAATGTGGCCAAATTAAACTTTAATGCTGTTCTGAGAGCAGTGTTCACCTACTGCCAGTCTTGCCTCGTGCTGAAGTGTTTGTTCAACAGCCTTGCTTATCTGTATCACCATATTTCACACATGCTTCAATCCATACACGGAAGTAGCCATCTGTCTCAATGTGGGCCATTTATGGTTTTGTTGTGACTGGGAGAGAGGGTTTGCGTTCATTAATGCCAACGAATGCTCTCACGTGTTGCATTTGCACATATACACCACCATTTAAAAGTGTGGGGTCCATACGATTGTTTTTAAACAAATTAATACTATTATTCATCAACAATGAATTAAAAGTCATAGTAAAGACTTTCTATTGGTCCAAAAAAATATATTTCAAAATAAATGCTGTTCTTCAAAAGAATCCACAAAAAATATTAAGCTCTTTTTGACACTGATAATAAGAAGAAATGTTTCCTGAGCACAAAATCAGCATATTAGAATGATTTTTGAAGAATCATGTGACACTGAAGACTGGAGTAATGAAGCTGAAAATTCAGCTTTCCATTGCAGAAATCAATTATTTTAAAATATAATCAAAAAGAAAATGGTTATTTTCAATTGTAATAATATTTCACAGTATTACAGTTTTCACTCATCAAATAAATGCTATCCTGATGAGCATAAGAGACTTTTCTGAACGATAGTGTACAACAGAGGTGCAAGAGGCACAATAAAGGGTAGCTAGCGAGAATAATTATCTAGTGTTTTTTTTGAGCCCGAGATTTGCTTTGTTTGTTATATCTGGAATCCAGAATGAAATACGTAGGTGGTATGGTGGCAATTTACTGGAACTGATATTTGCTCAGCCATTCTTCTGATCTATATTCAAGAGTTTCCAAAAGAAACAAAAGCACTCGTTCAGATTATGCTATCACTGACTTTCCCTAGCAAAAAGATTTGAAAGAAAGAGTAACAGCCTTTATCAGATGTGGCAGGCCAGTGTAAACGTGCAAAGGGACAGTGTAAATTGGCTGAGCTTTGTGGCAACCCACAGACAGTGGAGTGGAAGGAAGTGATGAGCTCATCAGAGTGGACCACAGCAGCAGGGGATGGAGAGGCAGGAACAGACCCAGGTCTGTGGGGCACCAAAGTGGTCTCACACTGATAATGATGCCCTGTTTTTCATCAAGAGATCTGTGCCAGCGCACTTACCACTGACTGTGGTAGGGCTTTTCATAGTAAGTGTCCCCAAAAAGCAGTAGGGTAATTCAGCCACACTTTAAGATGTACAAAATATCAATCCAAGCGGCCAAAGTTAAAAAAAAACAACAAAAAAAACCCCACATAGCACAAAAATGTGATTACACATGCCCATAAAAGTCAGTTTGTTAATATTAGTTGTATTAGGTATCATGACAATGACAACAATGAAGTGTACTTTTACCATATTCATTAATCAGGTTAATTTTTATTTAAAAGCTACTGTTGTTTAAGAATAATTTGGTTAGTTCATTAGAAATTAAGGTTGATTAATACATATACAATTGTTCACTACCATTAAATATATATATCTTTTTTTTAATAAAGAAATTAATTTTATTTAGCAAGGACACTTTAAATAAATGAATCAAAATTGATAGTAAATGTTTAATTAACTTTTGATTCATTTTAATTTAAAGTGCCCTTGCTGAATCTTATTATGTCACAAAAAAACTATTTAAAAGAAATACTGGTCTTTTGAACTTTCTATTAATAAAGCATCCTGAAAAAAATATATATACACACCTCACAGCTTCCACAAAAATAATAAGCAGCAACCTTTTTTTCAACAATAAGAAGAAATATTTCTTGAGCACTAAATTAGCATATTAGAAAGAATTCTGAAGGATCATGTGACACTGAAGACTGGAGTAATGATGCTGAAAATTCAGCTTTGCATCTGTTAGGTGTTACATTATAAAATCCTATATATTAGACAAAATGGCCACGAAAAAAAAAAAAAATTATATATATATATATATATATATATATATATATATATATATATATATATACACACACACACACACACACACACACACATATATATATATATACACAGCATGTTAGAATGATTTCTGAAAGATCATGTGACACTGAAGACTGGAGTATGGCTATATATAATATATATAAAATGAACAAAAATTATTCCAACACTTTCTGGTTGTCACATAAAAATGATAATCTACACCTCTGCTTACTTCCTTGAACACCTGTGTGAACTTGAGAGGAACTGACTTAATACAGTAAGACCAGGAACATGTACTAAGGAAGTTTAAAAGGTCATTTTTGTTTTTACTTCAACTATAAATTCTTTTAATAGCATTCACTGTAATTTCGTTCTTCACCAGCCAGTTTTGTCCACAACCCTTCCTTACAATTCAGTGTACAAACTCCAGCCATGTTGTCTGCAGCCAAACGAACATCAGCACAACAGAAGCGTGTGAAGAGAGGGTTACGAAGACATCGAGACGTGCTCCCTGTGTCCTCTCTCGTTTGTGTGCCTGTGTTCAAAGCGAGAGGCTAATGAAAAGAGGTCTTGTGTGCAAAAAAGAGGAAGGCCCAGGGGAGAGAGCATTAGGCTAATCACATTGAAAACGGAGAAACAGAGGCCCGCTCGCTGCAAAAAGTGCACTCCCAAGTGAAGCCAGGCCGCTTGTAATGAACACATTAGAGTTGCAGTGAAAAATGGCTTTTATTCACTGGTGGACATTACCATCAATCACACACACACTTACTGAGAGACAGACAAAGATGCAGAGAGAAAAGAGGCGACAGAGACGGTGAGGTTATGGGAGTGTAGTGTCAAAATGACAAAAGGACTACCAAAACTGAAAGTGGGAATAATGTATTTGCCCAGAGGTGATAAAACAGACAAAAACTCCAAAATGCACATTTCAGAATCTAAGAAATAAAAGAAAACACAACTTTAAATCACAAGGTGATCGAAATCTCAAATCTGTGCCCATAAGGGTTCTACGCTCTGATTGGCTCAGACATTTTCTGTTTGTGACATGGGGCACGAAGCAGGAGAAATGTAGCACACTTCCTGGCTTGAGGAAAACCATGGTAACATCATGGTCCAAAACACTCTCTGAATGGTAAACATTTTATATGCTTGATGGCAGAAGAGTAATTGCGATAGAAGGTGAATCTGTACATTATGCATGGTCACGTTCCATTTAAAAAGCAAACACACTCAAACAAGAATACCTGAACGCTGAGAACTGTGAAATTGCCTAACTGAATTTACAAATTTTAAGCTACACTGAAATAATGAAACTGTTTCTATTGTTTAACAAGGTGAGGTTGAGGCCACATTGAAAATCTGGGATTCAAAATCAAATTTAAACCTGGTAATAAACAGGTTTTAAAAATTGTAACATGGGAAAGAACGTAAGAACGAATAATAAAAAAAAGATTTTTACATTCTCTCTTTTTATATATATATATATATATATATATATATATATATATATATATATATATATATATATACACACACACACACACACATACATACAATAAATACACATACATAAAATAAAATATGAATGATTTTTTTTTTTTTTTAAATAAGTCTCTTATGTTCACCAAGGCTGCAGTTGTTTGAAAATACTATAAAAACAGTAATATTGTGAAATGTTACAATTTAAAAATTACTGTATTCAATTGTAATATATTTTAAAATTTAATTTATTCCTGTGATAGTAAAGCTGTTATTATTCCAGTCTTCAGTGTCACATGATCTTTCAAAAATCATTCTATTATGAGGATTTGGTGGTCAAGAAAAATTACTTATTATCAATGTTGCAAAAAGATGTGCTGCTTAATATTCTTGTTGAAACTATGACACATCTTTTCAGGATTCTTTGATGAATAGAAAGTTGTTAATTGTGTGTGCATGTGAGTTTTTTTTAAAAGTTTTTTTATTTAAAGATTCAAAAATTTGCAAAATTTCAATCTGTTTTATTGCCTCAGGCCAATGTATTATTAATATGGGTCCATGTATAATTTCATATTTTGACTGATAACCATTATGGACAATATTATAAATGCAGATAGTTATTTTATAATAATAACAATTGTGTCTAATATTTGCCTAATAGGGCCATTTAAAAAAGCTACAATTGGCTGATACCAGCATAATAATCAATATATATTGCACATGACTATTAAATAACAAGTAAATGTACCTGATAACCCTCTGTCTTCTTCTGGCACCATCTGAGCAGAGCATTCCTCTTGGATCCTCCATATTCCCTGGCTAACGCAGACAGAGGGTCCTTCCGTTCCTCTCTGGAGAGACAATCACTTACTTTAACAAAACAGTTCCTTTGTATTGGATTCAACTTTAATAGCAAAAACCATCCTTCATTTTTTTGAGCAGAAATTCTACCAAGATGCATTGATCTGATAGATGAACCAACTTTAAGATCTTTCTGGCACTGCCACAATAACAATTTATAAATTGATCATATGAGAGTATAACTACTTTAAAAAGTGCAGTAATTAGCAAACTGACAGTGTCCCATTGACATACATGGCATACAACCTGTAATGCTGGCTAAAAACTGACACTTTATAATAGGAGAAATAATAATAAACAATTATTTAAAAAAAAATTATGTTAATACTATTTTAATAATATAAGAATTATTTATTGTTGTTATTCATAATTTATTTCTTATATTATATTATGTTCTTTATTATATTATATGAATAACAATAAAAAAAAATCATAGTGCATAAATGTCCAGTTTCAACCAGCCAGCACTTGAGTAAACCCAGCTACCATCAGAAGTTGGTTCTAGCTGGATTTTTCCAGCAAGGAAGTCAATCCTATGACCAGAAGGAAATGCTCTGATAATAAAGGAAAGTGCAGAATGATTCGTCTTCCTCCAATGGCCTATTCAAAAGCCACGGTGGACCCACGGTCAGGTTTCAGGACAGGCAAATGAGTGACATCCATTATCGAAACACTGACCTGTCAACACCGCAGCGAGCAGACAGAGACAGAGATAGAGTGTGAAACATAGAGACATCTGGCAAACCTGACAGCGAGAAAGGGTCTTCTAGAAAGTCAACAAAAGAAGAGCCAGAGCAGAGATGAACATAAAAGAGACGGAGGCAAATAGAAAAACAAGGAAGGTCCGCCGCTTACCGTAAACGTCCTCGTGTGGTGGGCGTGACGGAGGCGGTCGGGGAGGAGGAGTTGGACAAAGAAAGCTGGGGAGAAGACGAGCCCAACGCAATGATTGACGATGGCGTTGATGCGTCTGTTACTGACAAATCTCTCTTTAACTCTTCACTGCTTCTGCGAGAAACTGACAAGTAGAGGATGCGTGGACAGTTCGATAATTATTACAAAATCCGTGTGCTGTTAAATAAAAAGTTCACCCATAAATAAAAATTTGCTGAAAATGTACTCACCCTCAGGCCATCCAGTTTGTTTCTTCATAAGGACAGATAGCATTACATCACTTGATCTCCATTGGATCCACAGCAGTGAATGGGTGCCGTCAGAATGAGAATCCAAACAGCTGATTAAACATTACAATAATCCACAAGCAATCCACAAGACTCACTGCATGAATTAACATCCTGTGAAATAAAAAGCTTCATGTTTGTAAGAAACGAATACAGATGAGTCTTCCAAACACAATAATGCTTCCTCCAGTGAAAAAGTTGTCTCGCCTGAATCAGGAGAGAAATATGCACAGATCAAGCACTGTTGAAAACAGTTCTAAACAAATATGTTGGTGGATTGTGATGTGAGAGGACTTTTTCACTAGAGGAAGCGTTATTATGAATTATGGACTGGTAATTTGCCCAGAACTGATGGTTTAACGTTAAAGCACCTTGATGGATTTGTTTCTTACAAACTTGCAGCTTTGTGCTTCACAAGACATGAACTGATGGAGTCGTATGGATTACTTGTGGGTTACTGTAATGTTTTTATCAGCTGTTTGGACTATCATTCTGACGGCATCCATTCACTGAAGAGGATCCATTGGTGAGCAAGTGATGTAAGGCTAAATTTCTCCAAATCTGTTCTGATGAAGAAACAAACTCATCTACATCTGACCTGGCCTGAGGGTGAATACATTTTCAGCAAATTTTCATTTTCTGGGAAACTATTCCTTTAATGTCAAAATGCACAATGGGTATTTTGAATAACTGTATAGTCAAGTACTTGACTAGTTCGTTTCAGAACGAGTGCCATGCAGGTCTAAACATACCTGATATGGACTTAGTCGAGTCTATGTTTGTCACCCTCTGGAGGCCACAGCTGGGCCGCGTTACAGGTGAGGTCCGGAGGAGGTGGTCTGCTATTGAATTACATGAAAACACACATACAATCATGACAAAGAATAGCAGGCTTTATGTGGCATGACTAAGCTTGTGCTCTTTTAAAATAAATATCCTGCTTCCTTTTCAAGGCCTGGCACACAATCTCAGTGGTCATTAACAGCAAATGTTAAGCCTGAGGGAAACGGTACAGCGCAATTACACATGACCTTTAACTCTGAGTTCGCCTCTAGATAACTAGATCAAACTGGTGTGAGGGAAGACCAAAAGATCAAGGAGTTAGATTTCAAGTGTGACTAACGTCAGCCCACCTGGTATGCTCAGGTCCGTGTAACTCGGCCTCTTGTCCAGCATTGACGACAGAGGTTTGGCTGAGCTGATGGTGTGCCTCTGTACAATACAGAAAAAAATACAAAGGTCAAAACAGGGCTGGGCAATATAGCTAAAATTAATAATAAATATTGTATATATTTAGATTTTTTTTTTTAATGAATTGCTCTGAAGTGGCTGACCACGGTGATTCTGATGGAACCTTAATTTCAACCAAACCATTTTTGCCAAGCAGATTTAAAATAATAATAAATAAATAATAAATATAATAAAAACATCTAGGGAAGTAAAAAAAATAAAAAAAATAAAAAATTAAGAATAAATTCTATTTAATAATTTTCATTATTATGCACCACTGTTGTTTTAGTTTTATTTATATACTATTATAGTATTAATATTTTGCTTTTATTTTTAGATTTTCAGTTTACATTTTAATTTAAGTTTTGTTTTTTTTGCCATTTTATTAGTTTAGCTTTTTAATATTTTAATTTAGCTTTATTTTATTTCAGTTTTAGTCATTTCTTATATATATATATATATATATATATATATATATATAATACACACACATATATATGTATATACATATACACACACATATACATGTATATACATATACACACACATATACATATATATATATATATATATACACACACATATATATACACACACATACATATATACATATATATATATATATATATACACATACATACATACATAAATACATTCATTATGGTTTTATATATTTTATAATTTTTTATTTTATAAAGTTTTTATTATTTATTATTTTATTACAAATTTTATATTTTATTTTTTTTTTTTACTTTCACTTATTTTATTAAATTTCAGTTTTTCACTTAATACTATTTATATTTATATTTTATTTCAGCTTTTTTTCAATTAATGAACTTTTTTTTAAAAATGGTTTTAGCTCACAATATCAACACTGATAATGTGGACCAATTTAACAATACACAGTAAGAAATACATGTAAATAAATGGTATGTATTGTAATTTAATACTAAGACATGAAAAATACTAGACAGGGGACTTTTATAAATGATGATGCAAACAATTTTTAAAGCAATTCTCTAAAATAGACAGTTTGAACTGACTCAAAGAAATGAATCAAGCTTAATGACGCAAAAGCTGTTTTTGTTGTTTTTTCAATTTTAAAACACAGACACTATTGAAAATTCATGAGACAAGTAAAGATTGCGAGACTAGTCTTATGACAGTGTGTAGGCATTAAAACCTGTATTGTGCTGTACTGCTCTATTTTATATCACCAGCAAAATCATTTAGAATATATCATGAATATACAATACAATATATTACCCAGCCTCACAGTGCAAGTTATATAATAAATTCAATGAAGTTATGTTAGAGCTCAGGTGGTCAACACAGTGAGGTGTGAATTGCTGATGTTTTTAAAAGCACTCGGTTGTTTTTCATAGCCTAAATGGATAAACACCACTATCCTGGCTTAGAAAAATTGTCTGTAATTACCATTTCTAGAAAAATTCAAGGCTCTTTCTTATAGGCCCAATAACACAATTTCACAAATACAATCATGCTTGAGCAAGAACATATTGGCTGTCTGCAAGCAGAACATTACAGTATTATGTAACACAATTGACAATCAAAAAAGTAGTGTTACAGCAATATAACTAGCAATAAAACAATATTTTAACCTTAGCGCCATGATACTGGGGTGCTGTGGGTGATTGCAAGAGTCTATGATAATCTGGTCCTCTGATTTACATCCCATCCTTCAGTGACAGTCAATGGGATTTTTTCCTGTTTTATCTAAAATTGGATGTTGAAATGTGAACCACCTCCTCAACAAGCAGCATGATTTCATGACCACAGCACATCATGTTCTGAACAAACACCAATAATAAACTCAAATCCCCCACAAATACACTACAAGTTCTCTGTGCTTCCCATGCGTTTTGTACCCAAAGTACGTCAAACTGCCTCATTTTTTTCTTTCCTTACAAAAACATCCTGTTTTGGCACATTTTGAGGAGACTTGCATGACCTATTCAAAAACAGCAACGCGGCAAAGGACATCCGTGGAGGACAGAGGGAGAGAACAAGAAGGAAAGCCCCACAACATCTCCACGCACAGCAGGTCTGTAGATCTCATCTGACAGACAGGGGTGTTAGCTCAGAAAATCCCCATAGAGAAGAATGAAGACATCTGCTAGAGTGATCAGAGAGACCCATCTAGCAAATTCAGTTTACTTTTAAGATGAGGTTTTTTACAACGGCTTTAAATATATTCAGTCATATTTATGACAAATACACTACCATTCAAAAGCTTTGGGGTCAGTATGATTATTATTAAATATATTAAATAGATTATCATTCAAAGAAATGAATACTTTTATTCAGCAAGGATGCATTAAATTGATCACAAGTGTCATTAAATACATTTAAAATAATTAAAAATACATATTTGTAAATAAATGCTGTTCTTTTGAACTTTCTATTCATCACAGAACCCTGAAAAAATGTATTTTTTCACAAGTTTACACAAAAATATTAAGCAGCAGAAGTGGCTTCAACATTGCTAATAAGAAGAAATGTTCATTTGGCAGCAAATCAGCATATTAGAAAGATTTTTGAATGATCATGTGACACAGAAGACTGGAGTAATGGCTGCTGAAAATAATGAATGAAATAAGTTAACAACATTTTTAGATATATTAAAACAGAAAAGGTTTATTTTTAAAATGTAATAAAATTTGACAATATTACTGTTTTTACTGTAGGCACCTTTGGTGAGTATAATAGACTTCTTTCAAAAACATTATAAAATCTTACTGACCCAAACATTTGAACAGTAGTGTAACTATTTTAAGTGATGTCAAGCTTATTTGTTATACTCTTATCTTAAAAAATGATATAAAAACACTGAAATAATCAAAAAATTATTATTACATAATTAATATATATGAAACATTTGGGGGCTGAACAGGCCAAAACTATATTGTGATTTACACAGCACTATCGTAATATATTATCACTCATAACTTGACATAAAATTACTTGTAGCATTTAAGATGTTGTTATAGGACTACATTCACCTATTCATTAAATCTAATTGTTTATACCTGTATAGGAGTGACGGCAGCGGCTGGAGGGGTTTTGATTGGACTAGGACTGAGGGGCGTTCTGGAAATTGCGGCAGCAGCAGCAACAGCAGGAGCAGTGGCAGGACTGGCTGGAACAGGACCTGCATATAGACAAACAGATGGACAAATGGACAGTTTGTGTGACTTATAAAAGTCAATGTGCAAAAGGGTTTTATATATTTGCATTCCAACATATCAGATTGCTAATTTGTCATTTAAATCTTTTTTTTTATCAAAAGCAACTTGTACACTTAGTTTCAGTTCAAACCCCTTGGGCAAACTTAGAGTACAATGGATCAATTGTCCTTGTGAGGTTCAAACAACCTACATCCTTTTGGCAACCAGTCTAGATTTATAAACACCTGGACACAGCACCCTAAATGTGAGCATGTATCTTCATAAATCTGCTTGAATTTATGAACCTTGTGATGCGCTGTCGAAGCTTTTGATGAGTGTTTTGACAGTGGGTGAAGGTTCAGAGGAAGTGGAAGAACGTCGGCTCAGGCCCATCCCCTGCCTCAGTGCAGCCAAGTCTCTTTCCACAGCGTTCATATAATTATACACACGGCCACGCTCTTCTTCCTGCCTGTATTGTAAGACACACACTGACGCTCAAATATCTCCTGCATATGCAAATATTTGCACGTACAAAAATAATCACTCAACCAGTGTCAACATCCCTGTTTTCACAACATATTGCATTGTAAATTTACATTACATCTTCTCTTACTTCCTGCTCTTTAGTTCATCCAGCTCTTTGTTCATCTTCTCATTTTTCTCCTGAGCTTCCTGCAGGCGGCGCCGCAGGTCTCCGATCTCCTCCTGAGCTTCTGTCTTGATGTCGTTGGCGATGACAACGGCTGTTTGCAGATCAGCTTGGAACTGACGCCACTCGGCTGATTCCTCCTGTGAGTGACAGGTGTCAGTTAGAAAATGGAAGAATGAATCAATCAATAAATGATACAATAATAAATGAAAGAGTGCGATATACACAGCACAAAGGCAGCAAATAAAAAGGGAAAATGTACCCGCAATTTTCGGTGAAGAACCTTAATCTCCTTCTCCATGTCATATTTCTGATCATGAAGCTTTTTGATGGAATCTGAGGTGAAAAAATGCCAGAAATAAATACAGATTTATAAAGAAAGTTAAATAAATATCATTAAAGTCTTGTTGAAAGTTAACAAATTTTTATTTTATTTTTATACATTTATCTTTAAATCTTTCCATTCTGATAAAATACTACACATTTTATGTCTACTCTGATAGCTCAATGATGCCTCTATGTGGACAGAAGCCTGAATAACCAACACCAAATTTTTTGTTCCATATATAGATATATTTATAGAAGAGAAGTACACACCAATATATAACCTGCATATATATATATATATATATATATATATATATATATATATTAGTGCTGTCAATCGATTAAAAAAAATTAATTAATCGCACATTTTTCTAAAATTAATC
>JAFVLL020035209.1:0-12456 GCA_021397915.2 Tor tambroides
TGTGGCAAGCGGTGCAGGTGACGATGCAAGGAGAAGCCATTACTCACCGTGATTGTAGAGTAATTCCGACTCACCACAGTTGTTTGATGGACTCGAAAAAAAGGAGCGAGAGAGAAAAGAAACAGAGCGAGAGAGAGAGAGAAGAAGTGGTAGAAAATGTGAATAGAGATGCGATTGACAAGCTAATAGGCTAATGGAATGCTAACGCGCTGCTACGCGCAGCGCTTGTGGTTTAGATTATGAGATTAAAGGTGGATGATGTCAAATTAGTCTTAAATCAGAAATATGGTGAGAATTAAATTATACTTTAGCAATTTAAACAACAGACAGAGTAAGATAGAGATTTCTTCAGATAAACAAAGCGACATGGAGCTACAAACAGCAGCACGGCAGGCAGGAACAGGAAGCGATCTCCAACAGAAAGGATGTGGCCAAGCACTTTGGGTTTACCAAAGGGTTTACTGTTGGTGAAGGCTGTAAGCTGGACTTTGATCTGCACCACCTTGCAAAGTGGTTGAGCTTACCACAATGTCTACACTTTTGGCCGATAGCTGGGCAGTCTGGGGACCTGTTGGCATGACGAATGGAGCCACAGTTGCCACATTTCCGTTTTTGTTGACTTGACTGAGGCTGTGTTTGCTGGATGATTGCACCTGCAGGCTGGAACTCCTCATCCATGATTGTATTCGCAGGTACAGAGGTGACATCAGTTTTAGCTGCATTAGTCTCCGCTATTTTAGCTGCACACTGTGTAGCTTCTTCAATTTGGAGTGCCAGAGTGAGAGCCTTATCCAAAGTAAGTCTATCATCTTCCATAAGCAGCCTCTCTCTGACCCGTGCACTGTTTGTTTTTTCAATAAGTTGGTCTCTAATTAGTTCGTCACGGAGAGCACCGAATTTGCATGGCTCAGCAAGGCTTTTTAAATCAGCGACAAACTGACTGGCTGATTCACCTGAACGTTGGCATCTTTGTCTGAAATTGAGGCGTTTCAACAGCACGCTATGAGTCCTTTGAAAATGTCCTTTTAGCCGTGCAACAGCGTCAGAGTAAGATCCGTAATCCCTCAGAGCCGAGACAATGGAGGAGAAGTGCGCGCTTTCTCCCGTCCGGGACATCATCCAAGCCCGCGGCTACAAGGTACGTCTGAAACGACACATACCAGCGCTCCCACGGCACTACAGGTTCACCAGCGTGGGGCAGAAATGGCTTAGGGGGAGGCAGAGATAAAGCAATCCTCATCGCCAAATGTCATGTTCAACAAAAACACATACAAACGGAGCTTCGGGTGAATGCTAGTTTACTCAAGGAACTTCAGCAGCAACAGAACGGAATACGGTACAACTGTGACACATGCGCATCAGCATGACTTCATGACAGTATTACTACAACAGATAATAACAATGAAGAACTGGTTAGCAACCACAACATTTACGTTATATTGCTCACTAACTTTGTTCTTCTTGACTGTCAGGTATACATGCTGTACACACACACACACACACAAGTTGGTGCTCATTAGGCCTAAATCAGGGTTCTTCAAATCTGGTCCTGAAGAGCCACTGCCCGGCAGAGTAACTTACTGACTGTGATTTTCTAGGGACCCTGAAGACCTTGATGAGTTTCTCAGGTGTGTTTGATTAGGGTTGGAGCTAAACTCTGGAGGACATTGGCCCTCCAGGGCAAGATTTGAGGAACCCTGGTCTAAATATATATGTAATTTATTAAATGACAGATAAATAGGTCTATAATGCAAATTCCTGTGCGCATATGACTTGTGAAACATAAATTCCTCTAATGAACCCCTGGAAAAATAATTCAATTTGAACAGGGCTTACCCTATTTGCACTGGATTAGTATTATCTGGGGACTGTAAGTGATTTAGAAATTACCCCCCCCAACACCACATCTGAATTCCATGTGACACATTCACATGGAATAAGCAAAGCCTGTGATTTAACTTGAATTTACTGACTTATCACCCAGACAGGATGTCAAGGTTTTGCATAACATTATATATCGTAAACAGAACAATGTTCCTTATCGCTTGCTGCTATACATGTCATCCATCTCCATCTAATCATGCTTTTTGTTTTCGCTCTTCTGATGGTTTTCAGCTTTCTCTTTATGCAA
Organism: Tor tambroides; assembly: GCA_021397915.2. Lineage (NCBI taxonomy): Eukaryota > Metazoa > Chordata > Actinopteri > Cypriniformes > Cyprinidae > Tor > Tor tambroides. The sequence continues at coordinate 2,132 of JAFVLL020035209.1, forward strand.
ATTTTATAGTTGTATGGTGTATAGCAATATGACCTAGCACCCAAAATACTATCAAAACACTCCAACGCAGTCACCATTCTTCAAGAAAGATGGATAAAAAAGCGCAAGGAAACAAAAACCTTGAAAAAAATTATATACAACCCCACCAAATCCTGTCCAAATCACAGAAATGCCGATTTGCACCAGACTAATATTATTACAGGATCTCAGTGTTCAGCGAAATATGGTAGGTCATTTGCGGGGGAATTTTTACTTCACAAATTTTGGTAAACTCAGTGGTCCTCTGAGAAATCTAATCCCGTCCGAATGCAAATGTCTGTGATTGCTGATACTGTATTATCCAAATGCTTCTCCTCATGTGTTTTTTTGGCCTACCTGAGCTACCATTCGTGCACAATTTTCCGCATGCTTCACCTTTCACTATGGATAGTATCTGATGAAAAAACAAAATAATAAAATTAATAAGGAGAGCCAAATTACATGGTTTTATTATAAGCAGCCACTTCTATAAACTCATGTGACGTTTGAACATTTAAATAATGCTTTTATAATAAATTGAAATTATTTTAATACATATTTATGCAACCACATCATGTCTAGAAAACACACCCACTTCTGTAATAGTCTGAATTGGTACATGAAATCACAGACTTTGGGTGATAAAATATAGTTTCTTTTATCAGGAAAACTAGTCCTGTCAAAATAGGACTTTAGCTGCAATGCCCCATTTCTTACAAAATAAGCAAATTAGCTTTCACAATACTTCATTCACATGTACCTCCCATTCAGGGGTGGTGTTTCCCTTTGGCAGTTGCCATACCCTAGCCTCCGCCCGCCACACCCCAGTTGTTGGTTGCCATACCCTAGGCGATCTTCCCCCAGGACGATCTTCTTATATACCCATCTCCAGCTGCATTACATATTATTTTAAGAGTACAGAGCAAATATATGTATTGAAGCTGGGATGCTGGTTTATGCTGGTTTAACCCTCATGTACTGTTCAAAAACAGGTGACTTCCTGTATGGTCTGGGTCAAATTGACCCCTATTGGATTCAATGTAATTACACAAAAATTACAACATATAAAAAAAAACATACAATCAAGTACAATCAATAAACTTTTAATATCAGTACTTTTCACACATTTCAAAGAATGAATATATGAATTTATGATTTATAAAAATGTTTTTAACCACTATTTTTGACTGCCATTCCCCCAGACCTGTGAGATGTTTGCGATTGCACTTTTTTTTAACTATAATATCTTGCTCTAAACCTAAAGTAATCTTGACAAATTATATCTCATTTGAAAGGTTTTGGACTCTAGTTTTCATATTTGGTGACTGTTTTTCAAAGAAATGACAGAGCAATAGATAAATAGCGATAGATTCTCCATTTGTGATATAGTGCCAAACACACTTTTATTCTATACGTATGTTTTTATGTGTTTTAGAGAATTCAAATCAAATATTAAAGTTACTGCCCAAGCTATTTCTGAATAGGATGTCTACTTCATAAATATTTTAAAAATTATGGAAATATATAGTTCAGAACACTCAAACAATAAATGGAAATCAAGAGACCCTGTATATCACCTAGTGGAAAGTTTGGTACTGCATCCACAAAATCGTATAAGATTCATTTTTGAGAATATCAACCTAAAATATAGCACAAAACTTGTTCATATGATTGTCTTTGATTTTCTTGAAGATTTGGTGGTAAACATGTTTTGTAAAATTGCTATTTTAAATAAAATATAAAAATATATATTTTTATATTTTACATTTTCATACATTTAAACTTCTATAACTTTTTATAAATTTACTTTTCTAACTGTTTTTTTTTTTTTTTTACTTCTCCAATAACCTGTGATATTTCACCTTTAGAAAGATACCAGTCTTAAGTCTGTGCTCTGAAGTATTCAAGTTTTATAACAATTTTAGCCGGAAAAGTCATTTTTATGTCTATGCTCAAAAACCGTGACTTACAATTAAAAGGATAAACAGTTTTGTTTTCACAAACTTCGAAATTAAAAGTTGTTAAACTCATCAAGACACTGACACTAGGAGGCACTTCAGGACTAGAGCTGAGGAGCTCTGAAATACAAAGGAATTTGTTGTTATTTTGTGTATTTCAGTTGCTTTTGAATGGATGCCTATGAGGGTCAAATTGACCCACGAACATATAATAATTTCTGTATGTAAATTTCACAACACATCAGCGTGTTGAAACTTTGCATGCATGTTCACGACCCTAAATGAGAAAAAGTCACACAATTTCAAGAAAAACAACATAGGTTTAATAGTATTTCAGATAGATTAAAAAAATAAATGATAGCTCATTTTTACCACTTTGGCTGACAAAATATTTTTTCTGTATTGAAATGAGTGGGGAAAAGCTACTTTTTTTGCTTCATAGGACTGTAAAAAAACTAAAATAACAAAATATAACCAAAAAATGTTATTATTTTGGGTCTGTAGAGTTGTCTTAGAGCATTAAAATAGGTGGGTCAAATTGACCCGGGAACAGTACGAACGTAACTTTTTTTTTTTTTTGGACATGTCAAAACACATCAGCGTGTTGAAACTTCGCATGCATGTTCATGACCCTAAATGAGGAAAAGTCACAAAATTTCAAGGAAAAAAAAAAAAAAATAAGTTAACTGATATTTCTGACAACTCAAAAATCAAAACGGGTCAAATTGACCCGGAACAGTGCATGAGGGTTAAGCTGGTCATGTGCTGGTCCAACCAGCACATGACCAGCTAAGGACCAGCTTAAACCAGCAAAGGACCAGCATAAACCAGCATCCCAGCTTCAAAACATATACCAGCATATGCTGTTTTTTTCCAACAACCCTGGTAATAAATCAATATATCTGAACGATTTCTGAAGGATCATATGACTCTGAAAACTGGAGTAACAGCTGATAAAAATTCTGATTTCCATCACTGAATTAAATTAAATTATATTTTAAAGTATAGCCTATTAATCATGTATTCTAAATGTATATAACCTCTGATACGGAGAAGAGTGAAAACTCCTCACATGACCGCTACAGAACATCTGAACATAACGAAACAAATGCACATTGACGGATCTTCTTCCGAAAGTTCTGCAAAATGTAAACAAATGTAGCCTTTATTTCTGCAAGCGTAAATATTGTGAAAATATCAATATTAATTGTGTCTAGGCAAAGGCATTCCTCCTGGAAATACTTGGGTTTGCGGTGTTCATTTCATACTCTGTGACAGCTTATTTAATGAATAAATTATAAATTGTATTTAATGTGTAAGATACATGCACAACAAACTGGTAATGTCAGTGGTATCCAGTACTGTAATCGAATCTATACCTGTGGAACCGACAGCACATGCAGTGTTCATCTAATATAGATCTTTATAGCTAGCAAACCTTTGCAGATTGCTTTCAACTGACTGTAGATCCAAGCCAAGTGCTACTTCGCTCTTGATGTTCTTAAACTTTTTCTGTTACAACCCTGAGTGAGAACCGCTTCAGACGACTCAGCGCGTGCGGCGGAACTGAACGAATCATTCAAACTGATTCGCGAACCGATTCACTAGTTGACCAAATGGTTTGATCAGCTTTCGAACAAAATTGACTCAAAAGAGTGAATCATTCGCGAACGGGCATCGCTCATTGCCCAGAAAAGTAAATGGCGCATTGGAATAAACTGAAGGATTTTTAACTTGTATTGTATTAAGATAAAGTAACGAGAGGAGCGTCGTCCACAGTAACGAAGTAAAAGTGCCGTTTTTTCTCTAAAAATGTACTTGAGTAAGAGTAAAAGTACCCATTTTTAAATATACTCAAAGTATTAGTTACCCCAAAAATTTAGTCCCCCCCCCCCCCCCCCGTTTGAGGAAAAATAACCACCAAATGTATTGCAGAATTGTACAAACTATTTTAGTCATTATACATACTCCTGCATAGTTTTTCAATTATAAAATAATAGACAGAATTTTAGACACCATATAAGTGATTTATTTGAGCACTAAAAAAAAATAAGAATAATTTGACTAATAAAAAAGAAAAAAAAAAGAAAAAAAAAAAGGATTTGCTTTGTATGTAGTACATACTACGATTTCCAGACATACACTGATATTGCCAGACATTCGCACTGATTGCAGTCAGTAATCACACGCTGATGTGTGTCCATACAGATGATAATCATACAGATGGGCCATATAGTCAATAATAGCCGGTCATTGACAGCATTCACATTGATAAGAGCACCAAATTCAAATAAACTATATTCTGCGTATCTGTGACTTTTTTTTTTTCAGTGGATGGTCTCGTTCTGTTTGTAACACTGTATGCTACAAAACCGTGTTGTTTTTTTTACCATCAAGACGCTGTTTTTGATCATAATTTATTCCATAACGGACACATAATAACTCTCCCGAAGAAATGAAACGTAAACAAAGGAATTACCATCTATATTACAACGTTATTGCTTCGTTGGACTAAAAGTGCTCTATTGGATGTTGTTCCGTGGACCCTTCTCTTTCTAACTAAACCGGGATTTCAGCAGTGGATGCGTCTGTGACTCGTTATTACAATGATAATGGTACGTACTGCTTTTTTATTCTGCATGTTTTGATGTGTACTGCTTACACTAATTTAGCAAATACATTCCTTATAAGTGTAAGGTCTGTTTTGGGTTTTGTTTCAGGTTCTTGTTATCATGTCTTTTATTTTGAAGTTCTGTTATGGTTCCTGTTTGTGTCATGCTTCCCTTGCCCTCATGTCTCTTTGCTATTGGTTCCCTTGTTCAATGTGTCATGTTCTGATTGGTTGTCATAGTCATGTGTCCTGTTTCCCATTGGTTGTTTCATGTCATGTGACCCTCATAGTTTTCTATAAGTTGCCATGTTATTGCCTTGTTGCCTTGTCGTGTATTGATGTTGTAACTTGCTGTTGGTGAGTCTAGTTTGTTCATGCCATGTCAAGTCTGTTCCAAGTCAAGTCTGTTCATGTCAAGTCAAGTCTCGGATTATGTTTGGATTTTGGATTTCACTGTTGTAAATAAATTGCACTTGGGTTCATCACTACGCTCGCCTTCAGTGGAATCGTTACAATAAGCTTTCCATTGAAAAACAGCGATCTATCCATCGATGCTTTAGGCTTAGAACTTCAGAATGATATATAGTTTGTCGAGATTAACTTTGTCCCATTTCATTTAATCTATTCGTAAACAATGACACATGCAAACAAAGAGCATTCGTTGCGCCGGCATTCTGGTGCTAGGTAACAGGTTAATAATAATAATAATAATAATAATAATAAAATTTTAAATAAGTTAATGTGCATTTATTATTGATCCAGTTAAAATATATATAATGTCATGTCATTGTTAATTATGTGAAAAAGATCTGCATATGTGATCAGACATTTGTCAATACCTAAAATATATAAATATGGCAGCAATTCAAATAGAAAAGTTTCCTCTACTATAGTTTATTTCCACATCCAAACTGGGAAATGTGAAATGCAGCAGCATGAATTTCTACTTTTACAGTATGCATTTGTTTTCTCAATCTTACGCGCTCCGTGTCTGTTGTGAAAGCATGTGTGTACAGTATAATCCATGACCTCTGTAACACACTGGGTATTATTATAGTCATTGTCATCAATTATTAAATTCCATAGTCAACACATTTTTTTTTTTTATTACCGTAGTGATGCACCGTTGCATTTTGACACCCCTAATAAACACAAAAAGGGCTACACATACCTGTCCAGGTGCTGCATTTTCACATAAGAGTGTCTCGTACTCAATAGCAAACACTGGAGCATTGTCGTTAATATCCATGACTGTGATTAGAGCGATTCCTCTGCCAAACTGAGACGGGTCCTCTGACATACACAAAAAAAGACAGTTAGCATGAGACATGAAGATTTACCACATAGAAAGTGACTATTGATTGGTGGCTTAAGACGGCTCAGTCATGGTGGTTTGTCTACTTAGAGCTGCTTTCCAATATGATCTGTAATATGAATTTGGTAATGGAAGAGTGTGTGTGTGTGTGTGTGTGTGTGTGTGAGTGAGTGAGTGAGAGAGAGTGAGAGAGAACACATTTCTCTGGTGAGATCCTTTCTCCTTGTGCTTGCTGATATTCTGCACGTGTGTCACCACGGGTCATTGCATTTGCATAATTATATGCAGAACAATTGTGGATACATGCCTTAGTCAGCAAATCACCTCAGTCACAGCTGTGCACCCTGAGCTATTGGTCACAACCAGTCCCTGAAGAACACATTAACATTCAACTGTTCTACCGTCCTGCTTCACCACAGACACTCAGAGACACGGCTGATCATAGTAAGGGCATGTTGAGCACAAAATATGAACCAGCAAAACAGATCTGCAGGATTTGGTCTAAGAAACATGTTGCAATTATTATTATTATTTTATTTTTTATTTTTATTTTCAATTTAAACTGCAATGTGATAAAATATATGAAAATTAAAAATAAAAAAAAAATAAAATAAAAAAAAAGAACTATACAATCAAACTGTCCTAAAGCTTCCTGTGCAATCACATTTCCTTGTGGCATTTTATAACAATAGCACAAAAATAATCATGTACGGATATCTGATTGATTGATTGATTGATTGATTGATTGATGTAATTAATGGCCAAATAATCATGATCCATCCACTATATGTCATGAAGCACCAGGTGGCAATAGTTTAAATTACATATAATTATAATTATTCACATCTAACTGAACGTCAGAGTACTTCTCATTCTTTCTTATGGAGCCTGTATGATTTAGTTAGATGTTAATTAATGCATTGACTATCAAACATGTACTAACTTGTTGTTGAGGTGTCTATTATTCAATCCATTTGATCATCAACCCATTTATTAAATTATTCAGTCCATTTGACTCCTGTCAAAGTTAGGGTTAGCTCCTTATTCATTCTTGATGAGTTCATGCCTTCGTTAATCGTTAGTTCAGTATTACTTTATGTATTAGAACATGATTATTTAGGTACCTTTATTATAAAGTGTTACCAGAAAAGTTTGCCCATAAATGAACATTTTGTCATCAGTTACTCACCTTCATGTCATTCCAAACCTGTACGGCTTGCTTTCTTCTGCCCAGCATAAAAGAAGATATTTGAAGCAACTTGTAGCTGTTTTGTCCATATTATGAAAGTCAATGAAATCCAACACTTTCAAGCTCCAAAAAGGACATGATGTTAGAGAGAATCCATATGAAGTGGTATATTGCACAAACTTATGAAGCTATACAATTACTGAATAGATGGATGTTCAGCTTTTATTCACTTCGAAACCAAAACATGTGTGCACAGATGACATCAAATATGGCAATGCAAACTCATTACTTTAAACTTTCAACCAACCATTGACTAGCATATGACCAAACATCAACGTTTGTACTTCATGTCCCCAAATGTTTCGGAGTCTCTGTATATGTATTTAAATTTGACTTCATTTGAGAGCGAATAAAAGATTAAATGTTGATCTGTTAATCATGCAAAGTGATGCTGCCTTAGAAGACTTAGAATATATCAGTCTAATTGCATGAAATTATATAATGCTAACTTGTACCTTCATGTTCTTTTTGGAGCTTGAAAGTATTAGATTTCACTCATATTTACAATATAGACATTCTCCAAAACAGTGTGTGTGTGTGTGTGTGTGTGTGTGTGTGTGTGTGTGTGTGTGTGTGTGTGCGTGTGTGTGGAAAATCCATGAGTTTGGAATGATATGAGGAAAAGCAAATGAGGACAGAATTGAAAGAGAAAGAATGAAAGTGTGTCACCCCTTCAAAACAGATGTTTAAGTAATTCATTTTTTTTTTACATAATTATATTTTCACATTTTAGAATGTGGCTTTTGTTATACTCACGGTTCTCAGTGGCAAATATAGTGATGTTGTGGACTGAATTGAGTTCTCTGTCGAGGGCTTTGGCTGTGCTGATGACACCGGTCAGAGCATCCACATTGAAGAAGCGTTCCAGGTCTGTGTTCCGGTCGATGGAGTACCTGGACACACCAGAGACAAGTCCTTCAGTAATAACAGGGAAAATTAACATTCTTATTAGCTTGCCTCTTTTCTTATTTATCATAAATGACTCTAGCATTCCAAAATAATACAGTTGATTAACTGTAGCATGTGTACAAGTCCAAAGGGCTAAAGCTGCACTATAAAAAGAAAAGACACATTTAATTTTATTCTCCTCATAACCACTAGATGCATACCTGCAAACTCACAAGAGGTCAAAAAGGTGACATAGTTTGGAATTTAAACCTTGTAGGGGGTCTGGGGGCAACTTGAGGCAGAGAATCCACCAGGTACGAAAAAGGTGATTCACAAGCAATTAAATAAGAGAATAATTTAATTATTTTAACAAAAACAGCAGATTATCATTCACCGTCCAAGCCTCAATGCCTCACAATAATTCTTCAATTATTAAATAATTGTAAAGGATCACAGTGATGGAGAGAAACAATCTGCTTGTCAGAATGGATGTTATAGTTGGGAATGTCAGGACTCTGGTGGGAATTTTTATGACATTTATCATGTGCCGTTGGGCACGGATGAACACCAGCGCAGGTGAGTCAACACTGTCCCTGAAAACCACACTAGCCTGGTTACGACATTACTCACTTATAATTTTTCCTGCCACTGAAGCTCTGAAAAATACATATGTACTGAGCCCACAGGCTCCTCCCGAGGGCCCTCCTCTATTGTCCTTTTCCATCTATTACGGACTACATTCCCTATGATTCTTATCCTGGACTCATTATGGCTTAATTCAGTACACCAGTATCGTTACCTTGTTTGCTCTGGCTTATTTGTGGTGTGGTGTCTTCTCAAGCATTCTTTGTGTAGTCTTGTTAGTGTGTTACTACTGCATGTCTGATCACCTGTATTCCTGTCCTGGACCCTGTGTTTTGTTCCTCTGCCTAGTGGTTTGAGCCTTCTATGGATTTAATTATTATGATATCTACATGTTTGAATCTTCCCAAGTGAAAAATAAATATACTAAAATGTATTTGACATACATTAATTTCATGCTAAGTATACAACAAATGCATTTACATATTTTTGTGCTTAATAAAAATACCCCGCAAATGTACTTTAGTTATACTGAACTGGTGTACTTAAAGTGTGCTAAACTGGAACAACTAATTTTGTATTTAATGCACTTGAATTGTGTGGAAGTAGTGCTGAAGTCCAACTAAAGATATTGAGATATAAAGATAATGTTGGGACGTTTTTTAAATTGTAATAAAATGAAAACTAAAAGAATTTCAAATCAGATGAGCCAATATTTTATTCACAGTAGAACATAGCACAAAATGTTTAAACTGAGAAATTTTACAATTTTATGCACAAAATGAGCCCATTTCAAATTTGATGCCTGCTACAGGTCTCAAAATAGTTGGGACGGGGGCATGTTTACCATGGTGTAGCATCTCCTCTTTTCAAAACAGTTTGAAGATGTCTGGGCATCGAGGTTATGAGATTCTGGAGTTTTGGTATTGGAATTTGGTCCCATTCTTGCCTGATACAGGTTTCCAGCTGCTGAAGAGTTTGTGGTCGTCTTTGACGTATTTTTTTATTTAATGATGAGCCAAATGTTCTCTATAGGTAAAAGATCTGGACTGCAGGCCGGCCAATTCAGCATCTGGACTATTCTACTACGAAACCATGCTGTTGTAATAGCTGCAGTATATGGTTTTGCATTGTCCTGCTGAAATACACAAGGCCTTCGCTTAATAGAAGTCATCTGGAGGAGAGCATATGTTTCTCTAAAACATTTTAATATCCTTTCAGCATTCATAGTGCCCTCCAAAACATGGAAGCTGCCCATACCATATGCACTTATGCACCCCCATACCATCAGAGATGCTGGCTTTTGAAATGAACGCCGATAACATGCTGGAAGGTCAGTCAAGTCAAGTCACCTTTATTTATATAGCGCTTTTAACAATACAGATTGCGTCAAAGCACTTAACAGTATCAAACTGGAGGATAGAGTGTCAGTAATGTATAATAATAAGATTAAACACTCAATTTTCAGTTAAGCGCATTTCATTATTGAATTCAGAGATGTCATTGTCTATCTCAGTTTAGTTTAAATAGTATCTGTGCAATCAAATTGACGATAATCGCTAGAAATTAAGTCTTTAAGGTCTCCCTCCTCTTTAGCATGGAGGACACAGCATCCGTGATTTCCAACAAGAATGTCAAATTTGGACTCGTCTGACCACAGAACACTTTTCCACTTTGAAACAGTCCATTTTAAATGAGCCTTGG
>JAFVLL020035210.1:0-12898 GCA_021397915.2 Tor tambroides
GGGGAGATTTGATTTGATATGGTGCATGACTAACCTCTCAAAGCACTTCATCATGATTGGGGTCAGTGCTATGGGACGATAGTCATTCAGGCAGGACACAGGTGACTTCTTTGGTACTGGGGTGATGGTGGTGGACTTGAAACATGTGGGGACAACTGCTTGGCTTAGTGAGATGTTAAAGATGTCTGTTAAGACATCTGTCAGCTGTTCAGCACAGTCTCTCAGTACACGGCCTGGTATGTTGTCAGGACCTGCAGCCTTGCGTGGGTTAACCCTAGATAGGGTCTTCCTTACATCTACTGGAGACAGACAGAGCACCTGGTCGTTGGGAGGTGTGGGTAGTTTTTGTGCAGGTGTGTCATTCTGCATTTCAAACCGTGCATAAAACTCATTGAGTGCATCTGGGAGGGATGAGTCGTCGTCACAGGCCTGTGGCAGGGGCTTGTAGTAGGACTTTTAGTTTGAGTAGTCATACTAGTGTAAGTATCTATATTTCTCTAGTTTGGATATCAGTAGTTTGGGAAGTAATGGTAATTTCATTATCAGCGTTTATTTAATTATCAGTATTTAAGTAGTGCTAGTTTAAGTATTAAGTAATTGTCAAGTTTCTGTATCAGTCAATAATAATTGTTTTGGTATCAGTACTGGACTAGTTTGGGTGTCAGTAGTTTTAGTTTTCCAGGTATTCATACTACTTTGGTTATCAGTGTTTGTCTAGTTTAATTATCAGTATTCATGTCATGATATTAGTTTAAGTATCAGTAATGGTCTAGTTTTGGTGTCAGCTATTCTGGGTAGTCGTATTAGCTTAAGTGTCAGTATTTATCTAGTTTAGGTGTCACTAGTTTAATGACACTTGTGTAAGTATCAGTACTGATGTAGTATTTGTAATGATCTTGTTTAGGTGTCAGTCATTTATAGTGTAATCAGTGTGTTGTGAATTGTACAGCTCTGATCATTAGGTCTCAGAAAAATTTGATGAATAATGATGAGTTCATATTGAGATCTCTCATGTTTGATTGCCATTATTGTTGTTTTGGCCGAATCAGTTTGAGATTTACATTTGCTCTCAATGTAAGGTGACGTGAAACAATTGAGATATGAAAGAGATCTCATTATTAGCTGTTAACTGTCTCATGGGTGGGCCAATGAGTACCATACAGATTTGCTTAATTTTAGTTTCCTGATGTTTGTGCTACATCCTTTCTTTTTCATTCCTCTTTCTTTGACACTCTTGCTATGAACTTCTCCTTAGATGAGAATTCCTAGTTGCATATGATGTGTGATTATGGTAGGAAACTCATAAAAAGATCATCACAAGCAGAACTGAGATCTATAATTACAGACAGCTAAAAACAGCCGTTCCACAAACAAATAATGACTGTCGAATGAATCTCAAAAAATCTTTTTAAGATCATGCCCAGCTCTGTATGTTGTGATTATGAGCGGCTCATTAATGCACGTGTTTGTGTCTGCAGCCCTGCGCAGTGGAACAGGTCAATCTGTGGTGAACGGACGCTGGGCGGTCGATCCTCCGGGAGAGTATCAGGCAGGAGGAACCACCTTCCTGTACAGCCGACCCAAAGCTGGGCCTCAAGATCAGGGAGAAGAGAGAGGAGAAACCCTCACCGCTCCAGGACCCACAACAGCCCAGCTGCAGCTATATGTAAGCACACACACACACATTAGAGTAATGTGGAAAGAGGTCGACAGATCTGGCTTGTGTGTGATGGAGCACAAACTCTGAACTGGGAGGTTTTACTGCAGGAATGGATGAAAGGAATAAGCCATTACTTTATGTTCATACATGACTATTGTGTTTATTGATGATGATATTATATGAATATAACACTTCTCCTAACTCATGTTAGAAACTATCATTTTCTTGTAACAGCTTATATCATGAAACAGTATGAGACAATACCAGAAAGTATTTTAAAATAAAATACATACATTATCAGTATTTAAGTTGTGGTTCTAGTTGAATATCAGTATTGGTCAGGTGTCAGTAGTTTGGGTCATACTAGTTAAAGTGTCAATAGTAATAGTATCAATAGTAATCAATCATACAAGTTTATTTGGGGTTTAGGTGTCAGTAGGTTTGGGAGTCATACTGTAGTTATCAGTATTTAGTTTAGTTATTAATATTTAAACATTGATTAGTTTAATTATCAGTATTTGTCTAGTTTGGGTGTGAGTAGTTTTGGTAGTCATACAAGTTTAGTTATCTGTTTTTTGCTAGTTTAATTATCAATATTTAAGTTGTGATACTAGTATAAATGTCAGTAATGGTCTAGTTTAGGTATGACCAGTTTCATGATGCTAGTTAATATTGGTCTGTTTTAGGTATTGGTAGTTATGTTAGTCCTACTACCTTAATAATCAGTATTTAAGTTATAAATCTAGTTTAAGTACCAGCATTTGTCTAGTTTAATTTTCAGTATTTAAGTTGTGATACTAGTTGAAGTATCAGTAATGATCTACTTTAGGTACCATTAGTTTAATGATCTAGTTTAATATCAGTATTGGTCTAGTTTAGGTATGACTAGTCTAATCATACTAGTTTAAGTATCAGTATTTGTCTACTTAAGGTGTCAGTAGTTTTAGTATTCACGCTACTTTAATTACCAATATTTTTTGTAGTAATACAAGTTTAAGTCTTACTATTGGTCTGGTTAGGGGTTAGTGATTCAGGTAGCCATACTAGTTTAAGTATTACTATTGTTGTAGTTTAGGTGCCAGTGGTTTGTGTAGCCATACTAGTTTAAGTATCAGTATTGATCTAGTTTAAGTGTGATGTTTTATTGCTAATATTTTAAATGTCAGTATTGGTCAAGTGTATGTGTCAGTGGTTTGGATAGTCATACTAGTTTAACTATCAGTATTGGTCAAGTGTATGTGTCAGTGGTTTGGATAGTCATACTAGTTTAACTATCAGTATTGGTCTAGTTTAGGTGTTAGTGTTTTGGGTAGTCATACTAGTTTAAGTATTAGTGTTGTTGTAGTTTAGGTGTCAGTGGTTTGTGTAGTCATACTAGTTTAAGTGTCAGTATTAGGCTAGTTCAAGTATCACTAGTATAATGTTACTAGTTTACGCTGCAGTATTGGTCTAGTTTAAGTATGATGTTTTTATTGCTGCTAGTTTAAGTGTCAGTATTCGTCTAGTTTATGTGTCAGTGGTTTGGATAGTCATACTAGTTTAAGTATCAGTATTGGTATTGTTTAAGTATCACTTTTTATTGATACTAGTTGAAGTGACAGTATTGGTCTAGTTTAGGTGTTGGTGGTCTGGGTAGTCATACTAGTTTAAGTATCAGTACTAGTCTAGTTTGGGTGTCAGTGGTTTGTGTAGTCATACTAATTTAAGTGTCAGTATTAGGCTAGTTCAAGTATCACTAGTTTAATGTTACTAGTTTACGCTGCAGTATTGGTCTAGTTTAAGTATGATGTTTTTATTGCTGCTAGTTTAAGTGTCAGTATTCGTCTAGTTTATGTGTCAGTGGTTTGGATAGTCATACTAGTTTAAGTATCAGTATTGGTATAGTTTAAGTATCACTTTTTATTGATACTAGTTGAAGTGACAGTATTGGTATAGTTTAGGTGTTGGTGGTCTGGGTAGTCATACTAGTTTAAGTATCAGTACTAGTCTTGTTTGGGTGTCAGTGGTTTGTGTAGTCATACTAATTTAAGTGTCAGTATTAGGCTAGTTCAAGTATCACTAGTTTAATGATACTAGTTTACATTTCAGTATTGGTCTAGTTTGAGTGTCAGTCGGAGTCGGTTGTTGACACAGCAACAGCGTATCATGGATAGCACAGCTCTGATGATTTGGTTTTGGAAGAATTTGATGAAAAATGATGAGTTCATACTTCAGTTTTAAGTTAATTCAGATGTTAGGAGAAAGACTGTCCACATACTGCAATGTGTGTGAGTGTGTAGGAGTGTGTTCTGAGTGTCTGTGCATCAGTGAAATACGGCCGATACTAACTGGAATGCGGTCATGGAGTGAGACATTACCATATGCTGGAGTTTATAAACCTGTTTTTTGCTGTCTGTCTCTCTCGCTGTAGATTATTTTCCACAGGCAGAATCCAGGCATAGACTATGAATATTACATCCCAGTGGAGAAACGGAGGGACGGAGAGAGAGAAGTGCACAGAGAGAGAGAGCGAGGACGAGCGGCACTTCGAGAAATCAGTGAGTTTTCCTACAGTGAGTCTCCTTGTCACAGAGAGTCTCTCTCTCACCCACCATCTCAGTTTCTATTTTTCTCTCCTGATGAGCTTCTCTCTCACTCTAAATTTATAGTGTTTATACGTGTGTGGCGTGCAGATATATTTCACTGAGCAGTCTTCTCTTATTTCTCTCATCACTTATTGGCCACCGCTGAAACCTTTTAAGGTCATTACAGGAGAGCGGGCCTGCGATTTTGTGTGTGTGTGTGTGTGTGTGTGTGTGTGTAATGGGCAACAGAAGATGATGTTTAACAGAGGTTTTATGAGAATGGGGTCACAGTGAGAGTGTGTGACATGAGGCAAAAAAAGCATGAATCAGGCTTTAGTTCTGCTAAAAACAATTTTTGGTGTAACATGGGGACAGGCTAGGAGACCAGCTAAATCAGCTTAAACCAGCTAATACCAGCACACTACAGACTGGTTTAAGCTGGTCTTTCCAGCAGGGACTTAAAACCTTGCTTCTGTTCCCTACACAGACAGCAAGGTTATCTTCTGAAGCAGCATCCCAACTAAAAGGGATCATCAGTGACATTTTATTTATTTCTGACGCTGCATGTTGCTAAGATAACAGAATATCCTAAAGGATATTCACACATGTAGTAACTTGCAGTACAATTTTAATGAGAGTATGATGATTTCCGAAAACATGAGCAACAGCAGCTTTTAGCAATGCACTGGTGCAAAACAAATACTTAACTTTTTTTTTTTTTTTTTTTGCACAACGTTTGCACAACATTTCTTACATTTTTACAACTTTCTCTTGTGAAAAAAGAAGTGTGCTTAGTTGTATTGAATGTGCGCTCATAGTGTACTTCAAATCTTAAAAGTGCATTTTTTAAAACAACTTGCAGATAATATAGTAATATTAATGAAATAAAGGTCCACTTCAGTGCACATAAAACACTTGCATGACTGAACACTTAAGTGCATTACAAACATGTAATTACAAATTAATTTAAAAAATGACATACAAGATTCAATAGAAATTGCATTAAGGTATTTTTTAGATTACCATAAATGCTTGTCAGTATATTCAGCAGTAACACTTTAACCATATTTCCAAGACAATAGAATTATGAAATTATATGTAAAGATGTACTTAAGTCCTAATTAAATCAAAAAAGCACTCAATAGTTTAGCTAATTGCATTTAATATAAATTTAAACTATAATACATTTTTTATTTCAATTAACATGCTATTAAGTCCTGAAAAACATTACACGTGGTTCTTTTTATTCCTCTATTAAGTACTCTTTTTAAAAGCATGCTAAAGTGTTTTTTTTTTTTCACAAGGTTTCACTGTTGCATGACTAATAGTTTAGCATTTAGTTGTAGGTAGGCAGTACACTAGTTTTTGAGGGCTCTTCTGTCTGTGTTTCAGGTGGCGTCTCAATGGCAGTGGAGAACCCTGTGGCTCCTCCTCCTGTGTTGTCTTCTGCCTCCTCACCTCCATTTTCATTCCCTTCCTCCTCATCTTCCTCATCGTCTTCCTCTGTATCTGATCGATGGCCACAAGAGAGGCCCCGCCCACAGGGCTTAGGACCCAATCGTAACGCTCGAATCCCTCCAAGAACGGACCTCCCATTGGACAATCAGCCTGCGTTCGTCTGGAGAAGAGGCGCGCTTTCAGAATGCACTGCTACCTGTGGAAAAGGTCAGAGAATTATCAAAAATGTTACAATCAGCATATTGAAAATGATTTCCTAAGGCTCAAGTAACACTGAAGACTGGAGTAATGATGCTGAAAATTCAGCTTTGATCACAGAAATAAATTACAGTTTACAATATATTCATATAGAAAATAGCTATTTTACATTGTAATAATATTTCACAATATTACTGTTTTTACTGTATTTTTGATCAAATAAATGCAGCTTTGGTGAGCTTAAAAGAAAAAATTAGTAACACTTTACTTATGTATAATGCAAGTCTTTATGTATAATGCATTATAAAGGGTTATTAAAGGGTATAGTGCAATATAATTATTCATAATGTGCACTGTAATACATTATATCTTGTCGTAAATAATTATAACAGAATTTAAAATGCATAGTGTAACAATGAATTGACAATTGTTATAATGTATTAACTGTTTTTAGAATTATTCATGTGCAGTGCATTATAAGGTGCATTACAAGGCATACTTAATGCATTAAAACTACTTTTATAATGCATTATACATAAGTGACCATGGAGCACAAAGCCAGTCTTAAGTCGCTGGGGTATATTTGTAGCAATAGCCAGAAATACATTGTGTGGGTCAAAATTAAGTTTCTTTTATGCCAAAAATCATTAGGATATTAAGTAAAGATCATGTTCCATGAAGATATTTTGTAAATTTTCTACCATAAATATATTAAAACCTAATTTTTGATTAGCAATATGCATTGCTAAGAACTTCATTTGAACAACTTTAAAGGAGATTTTCTCAATATTTAGATTTTTTTGCAACCTCAGATTCCAGATTTTCAAATAGTTGTATCTCAGCCAAATATTGTCCGATCCTAACAAACCATACATCAATGGAAAGATTATTTATTCAGCTTTCAGATGATTTATAAATCTCAATTTCGAAAAATGGACCCTTAAGACTGGTTTTGTGGTCCAAGGTCACATAAAGGCTTTAAGTAAAATGTTTACCAAAAAATCTTACTGACTACATATTCTATTTTGTGAATGACGGCTCTCTTTAGTACATTGTAAATCCATGGTTCAACTCAGCATGGATCTGTGCTTTAGATTTTACAGCTGTTGACAACACACATTACTGCTTTGAGAGGCTCCTCTTTAAACCTGCGATCCAGAGTGGACGTGGTGGATTATTGCTGTGTTTATTTGTAATAGGAGAGCTGGAAACACTCAGAGAACATGAACCCATTGCCTACTGACATGAAGAAAGCCAAGCGCTGTGGAACAGGGCGTACATGTGCCAAATTGTTAGGGAGTTTCTCTGTAGGGCTGTGTGTGTGTTTTTGAGGGGTTTCTCAGCCGCTCACCACTGGTTTTGATTAATCTGATTTGCCGAGTGTGAATTTGCTCTCTGCCGCCTCCTTCTGGTGTGTTTAAAGAGCTGCAGACTGACATTGTGCTCTTATGTTAGTGGTGTTTGCTCAGGCATGCATCATCATTACTATTGCTCAGATTTAGAGTTAATGATTTAAACAAACCCCTAAACTTATAGTCCACCCAAAATATTTATAAAATGTGCTCACACTCAGGCCATCCAAGTTAATCAGGTTTGTAGAAATGTATCTCTGCATCAGTGTCTCTGCAATGGATGCTCTGCAGTGAATGGGTGCCATCAGAATGAGAGTCCAAACAGCTGATAAAAACATCACAATAATCCACACCACTCCAGTCCATCAGTTAACATCCGGAGAAGAGAAAAAACCAAATCCATCAAGATGTTTTTAACTTCAGATGCACCCATAATCCATAATAACGCTTCCCTCAGTGAAAAAGTCCATCTCCTGTTGTCTCTCACATCGAAATTTGTTTTGGCCTGTAAACGGTGCTTGATAAAACGCATTAATGAATCATTTGTTTCTTATAAACACGCAGCTTTTTGCTTCACAAGACATTAACTGATGGACTGGAGTGGTGTGGATTACTTGTGGATTATTGTGATGTTTTTATTAGCTGTTTGGACTCTCATTCTGACGGCACCCATTCACTGCAGAGCATCCATTGATGAGACACTGATGCAGTGACACATTTCTACAAATCTGATGAAGAAACAAACTCATCCACATCTCGGATAACCTGAGGTGAGAAAATTTTAAGATGATTTGTATTCTTGGGTGAACTATTCCTGTAAAAGAGAGAAAAAAAACAAGGAATCCGAGCAATATCTAGAGACGAGATGATCACAGAGACTTGATGGTGTAAACAACTACTCAGAACACCTTGCCATTTTACACCACTTACCACTAAAAATGCTGTACTATGTGTGTGTTTGCTTGGTTTTTGATGTGTGCATATGTGTTTGTGTGTATTCAGGCTCTCAGTACAGAGAGATTGTGTGTGTGAATCGACACACAGAACAGGAAGTCCATGAGAGGAGGTGTGACTCCGCAACCAAACCTGCGCCAGAGGAGGAACCCTGTAACATTCATCCCTGTCCACCATTGTGAGTAACTCTGCATGTGCATAAACTATTTTCTTTTCTTTTTTTTTCGAAATTAATAATTTTATTCAGCATGGATGCAATAATTTGACAAAAAGGGACAGTATAGAAGCAGCACAAATGTTTTCAACATTGATAATAATGTTTATTGAGCAGCAAATCAGTATATTAGAATGATTTTTGAAGGATCATGTGACACTGAAGATTGGAGTAATGATGCTGAAAATTCAGCTTTGAACACAGAAATAAATTACATTTTGTTATATATTCACATTATAAACAGCTAATTTAAATTGCAATAATATTTCACATTTTTACTGGTTTTACTGTATTTTTTTAATCAAATAAATGCAGCTTTGGTGAGCAGAAAAGGCCTCTTTCAAAAACATTTAAAAATTTTGGAATGGTCGTATATATATATATATATATATATATATATGTGTGTGTGTGTGCGTGTGCGTGTGCGTGCGTGTGTGTGTGTGTGTGTGTGTGTACTAGTAAGTATGTTTACGTATTTATTACCATCTATTACAAAAATATTCCAGGTTAAATACAACGTAAGCTCTGTTGACAGCATGTGTGCCAGATAACACTGTTCACATCAAACAAAAAGAAGCTCATCCATCTAGAAAAGTAGTAACTTTACAGATTAAATAGGAAACGATTATTTGAATCATGCCTGTAAGAGCTCTTAAAAACATGCTCAGGTTTCTGCTGTTCCACATCCTGCACCACAGACTTTCTGTATGAATATATTAGGGTTGCTGTATAGTGTGTATCTCAGTGAACCTGTGTGTGTGTGTGTGTGTGTGTGTGTGTGTAGCTGGGATATGGGCTCGTGGTCCGAGTGCAGTGTTTCCTGCGGCTGGGGTGTGCAGCAGCGTCACATACAGTGCAGGCAGAGTTTTGGGAATCGCTCGACCATGGTTCACCCTCAGCGCTGCGCCAGTCTCACCCGTCCCAACGCCACGCAGCCCTGCCACCCACGTGTCTGCTCGCACTGGGAGATCAGCACCAACTGGAGCACGGTAAGACAAGCGTGTGTGAGGATGACTACAGGTTGTTTATTTAGTGTTTCTTAGTATATTTAGTACATATATTTAATAAAATATGTTTTTTATATTTGCGCAGCTGTGGGGGTTTTTTTTAGACAGTTTGCATTGTGAAACCCTCTCATAAAAGTTGTCATTAAATGCCTTTCCCTTGTGCATTACACAGAGGTCATTAGAAAAAAAAATGGATTGTGATTTTTTTTTTTTTTCACTTTCACTGACAGATTTTTTTGTCTTGCCAACAGAACGAAAGCCTATTAGCAAAGAATGTCAGAATGTATGCTTAAATGGCAGTATGGTTTAATATTGCTGCTTTAATGGTGTTCAATGATGACATTTCTGATCTTGAGTGTAAAATAGATTTATGAAGAGAATTTAAATTACACTTACAAATACACTTTTTTTATTCATTTGGTTGGTTGGTTGGTTTTTGCAAAATTTATGCTTTTTGCCTTTAACACAGCCAAAAATATATATATATATAAAAAAATGAAAAAGGCAAAAATGTCCCTATAAGGATGCATAAGGCTTAAGGCTCCAGTGCACTGTTTTTGGTGCTTGCACTGTTCTTTGTCCCGCCTCAAGCATTGCATTTCTAAGATTAAAAATAGTCCAACTTTTTAAAATGTGTCTTGTGAAATGAGACCCCTGTATTGTTCCATATTACTTTCTATGTAGCTGCTTCTTGTGTTAATGCCTCCTATGAAACATGTTTGATCTGGGTCAGATAAATCCAAAATCAAGACTTACTTAAGACTGGTTAGCTAGTTGGCTAGTTGATAAGGCAAACTACTGACTAGCTGATTTAGAAAATATGTGGTTTTGCTCTGGTCTGTTAATGTGTGTGTGTGTGTGTGTGTGTGTGTGTGTGTGTGTGTGTGTGTGTGTGTGTGTGTGTGTGTGTGTGTGTGTGTGTGTGTGTGTTTAAGTCTGGTCACATAGCCATGTTTGATCTGTCTGTATGTGTATGTAAACGTGTCTGTTTCCCACAGTGCTCAGTGGATTGTGGAGTGGGAAAGAGAACCCGGAGCGTGCGCTGTGTCAGTGACCATGGCAACACTGTGAATGACAGGGAGTGCAGTGACAGGCTCCGCCCACAGCGCACCGAGGACTGTCACATGGGTCCTTGTGTCACTAACTGGTACTTCACAGACTGGACAAACACTGTGAGTAGTGACCAGTCAGATTCATGCTTGCACTTGGCTTGCCAAAAGATGATTTGATGAAATGCTATATTTATGTAGCGATGTGGATGATTATTTTTCTGTCTTTCCCTGTCAGTGCTCTGCGACGTGCGGGCCGGGTGTCCAGCGGAGAGAGGTGGTGTGTTTGACCGGCGGAGGCAGAAGAGAAGGAGATGGAGGAGTGGAGTGTGGGGGGGAGAAACCAGCTGATATGAAGGCCTGTAATGGGGGTCCCTGTACACCCACCCACCTCTGGTACACCGGACCCTGGGGCCAGGTGAGGGCCGTCTGCCTACAGCAAATGTCAATGAATTATATTCCAGTGTTAAGGTCTGTGTTAGAATACAATAGAAGAACAAATCAAAGAATGAAGCGGAATAGAATAGAATAGAATAGAATAGAATAGTGTCAAAAAACACATCAAATTAAATAGAACAAAATATATAGTAGACCAATGAAGAACAGAATGCAAATGAATAGAACAGTTTAACATTGCACAGAATAAAGATGAATAGAACAGAACAAAATTAAATGTAGAACAATGTAGAATAGAATAACTGTGTAGAGCAGAACAAGTCAATTAGCATAGTTATTTTTTTGTTATTTTTTTAATAGAATAATGTAGAACAGAATAGCATCAACGAAAACCTAATAAATTTAAATAGAACAAAATAAAATATAATAGAAAATGCTGAATGGAATAACAGTGAATAGAAAAGAATAATATTGCATAGAGTACAGGTAAATAGAATGGAACAAATTTAAATGTAGAATAATTCAACGTAGTTCAATAAAGTTAAAATAATTCAATCAGAACATTTTAAAAATAGAATAGAATAGTGAGGAATATAATAACATCAAATTAAACTCTAATGAAACTGATTCAAATTAAATAGAACAAAATGAAATGCAAGAATTGAACAATGCAGAATAGAATATAGTTTAATGGGAAAAAATGAAGTTAGAATAAAGATGAAAAGAGTAGAATAAGGATTAATAGAATGGTGTAGAATAGTCAATTAGAATAAAGTTTAAATTACCCCATTAGAACATTCAACAACAGAGTAGAATAGTGTAAAATATAATATAATCAAAGAAAAATCTAATGAAATGGAATCAAATTAAATAAAACAAATGAAATGCAATAGAACAATGTAGACTAAAAGGAAATGAAGCTGCCTAGAATAGAATAGAATAGAATAGAATAGAATAGAATAGAATTGAATTGAATTGAATAGAATAGAAGTTAAATGTAGAACAGTGTCAAATTGAATCAAAAGAATAATACAGAGAAAAACAATTTAATTTGTATAAAGTTAATTGAATTATAAAGAATAATTAATTTAGAACATTCTGAAAACAGAATGCAACAATGTAAAATAGAATAGAATAACATTGAAAAGAACAGAGTAAAGTTGCATAAAATAAAGAAGACTAGACTAGACTAGACTAGAATAGACTAGACTAGAATAGAATAGAATAGAATAGAATAGAATAGAATAGAATAGAATAGGCCAGTAAACTGTCACGAGTGTGTGTTGGCACTGGTCACTCTTGCCAAATTTACACTGCAAAGGTGGCAATGAAGCGCTTCTGAAGTGGCATTTATGCGCCGTTACACTGAATTTTAAGCAGGCACAGAGCAGCCTTACCTCAGCTGTGTAAAGACACCTTCTGTCTCTGGACTCTCTCTGTTGAGCAGTGTAACGCAGCCTGTGGAAACGGCACCCAGCGCAGGGACGTCATCTGCGTGAAGAAGACTGGAGGTGACTTCACCGTGAGCGCTGCCAGCGAGTGCTCACACCTGGAGAAACCGTCTCCAGTGCAGCCGTGTGAACTGCAGCCCTGCAAACCGCAGTGGTTCACCACCGAGTGGAGCACGGTGAGGACCACTTCATCTGTCCATCCATCTGTCCTCCCTTCTTCTGCTGTCACTGACTTCCCCTCTGTGTCTGTCCAGTGCTCTCAGTCCTGCGGTGAAGGGGTGCAGACGCGGGAGGTGCGGTGTCTCACTGCAGACAAACAGCACAACGCAGCCTGCGATCTGGACTCCAAACCCGTGCATGAGCGCTCCTGCAACACCATACCCTGCAGTCCCTTCGAAGGTGTGTGTGAGAGTATTCTTGCATTCTGTATGATGATTCAGATTATAATCCCTCTCTCTCTTTCCATCTCTCTCTTTGTAGATGAGAACTGTAAAGACAGACGACATAACTGTGTAATGGTGGTCCAGGCTCGACTCTGCGTATACTCCTACTATAAGACCGCCTGCTGTGCGTCCTGCACCCAGAGTGCCCAGCG
>JAFVLL020035211.1:0-16272 GCA_021397915.2 Tor tambroides
AATGTCTTTACTGTCACTTTTGATTAATTTAATGCATGCTTACTGATTAAAAGTATTAATTTGTTGTTGTTTCAGCATTATCTCAGTACAGTGGAGATCCACGGACAGAGTGGCATCTTAATAACTTCACCTCTAGAGAGCCACTTCTGGAGGCCATCAGGAACTTCAGATACAAGGGAGGCAACACTTTCACAGGTAACTGTACCCTGTATATTTCTTAATGACCTGGGAGTAAAAAAATATTCTAAAAAGGAAGGTTCAGATTCAGAATCTAATTTCTGATTGGAAGAGCCACATGGACAATTCAGATAAATGCACCCCTGTGAATGCATATTCTCTAATAATGTACGTTGCTTGGCAACCATAAACATGAGAATTTACCTGTAATTTATCGTTCTAAATATACTTGCCTATTTTAATTATTGGACTGATAATGATAACATTAACAAGCTACATTTACAGCCAGAACCAGTATAACCAATATGTCATGCATCCTTTAATATCTTTTGAATGTTTATGTTTTTTTATCATCGTCATTGTTTTTGTCACCATTTATAAGAAATTATTTTTTTAACATGGTAAAGAGGGTTTTAGGCAATCTGGATTTGCATTATATACAACAAATCTTGTTCACTGTAAAGTTACTAAATGCACAGCTTCTTGTGGCTTATTGTTGTTGTTGTTTTTTTGTGATCTAATAATCTGAATCCTATATACATCACACATCAAGGTAGTCCAGTAGTGATAAAAGAGTATTGGTTCATTTTTAACATGTCTATATTTCAGGTCAGGCTCTCATACATGCTCTTGAGAACAATCTGAAGGAGGAGGTGGGGGCGCGACCCAACACCCCACAGTTCCTGCTGCTGTTGACTGATGGGAAATCTCAGGATGATGCCATTGCTGCAGCCAACAGGCTGAAGAATGCCGGCGTAGAAATCATTGCTATAGGTGAGAGCTTTTTTAAGCAAATTCCACATCGAGAGTAATGAATTTCAGAGATGCCTTGTGAAGATGACTGCTGTTTGATAATGAATACACTATATTTCAAAGGTTTGGGGTCTGTAAGATTAAAAAAGTCTCTTCTGCTCACCAAGGCTACATTTATTGGATCAAAAATGGTCAAAACAGTAATATAGTTAATATATTTAAAATAACTGTTTTCTGTTTTAGTATTTTAAAATGTAATTGATTCCTGTGATGCAAAGCTTTTTTTCAGCACCATTACTCCAGTCTTCAATGTCACATGATTCTTCAGAAATCATTCTAATATGATTTGCTGATCAAACATTTCTTATCATTGTTTAAAACAGTTGTGCTGTGATATATTTTCTTTGGATTCTGTGATGAATAGAACAGCATTTGTTTGAAATAGAAATTGTTTGTAACATTATAAATGTCTTTATTGCCACTTTTGTTGTGTTGTGTCAATTTAATGTTTAATTGCTAAATAAAGTTGTGTAAACACAGTATATGCTATTGCATCTTTAAAATGACCTTTGCTATAGTTATGTGTATGTATACACATACAAAGTTTTATCTTTATTTCTTTCCCTCTCATTTCCAGGTGTGAAAAATGCAGATGAGGCAGAGCTGAGGCAGGTGGCGTCTGAACCGCTGGAGCTGAATGTGTATAACGTGAATGATTTTCCTCTGCTCAGTAAACTGGTGGGAAGACTAGCACGCATCCTCTGTGGCAAGATTGAAGACCGTATTAAAGCGAAGAGTAGGCCTATCACATACACGTTGATCTTCATTATACTGATCTAAATTGACACATATTCACATTGAAACAAAATGGTATATGTCTTTTTCGAGAAGGAATGGAGCGTCCCACTCAGGACCCAGTTCTGTCTTATCCGAGCCCAACTGATCTGCAGTATGTAGGACTAGGCTCGAGAGAGGTGCGGCTGCGTTGGACCGTCTCCAGCAAAAGTCCTCAGCAGTACAGAGTGGTGTACCACACCGCTGAAGGACAGAGTCTGAAAGAGGTGAGCCAAGTGTCTCGCACTCTTTCACGCGCTAAAATGTAAAAGCAAAGTCTGCATAAGTTTCTGAAATCAAGTACTTTTTTTGAATAAGTATACATTGTGACCTTTAGAAAGTATATGTGACCCTGGACCACAAAACCAGTCTTAAGTCACTGGGGTATATTTGTAGCAATAGCCAAAAATACATTGTATAGGTCAAAATTATCCATTTTTCTTTTATGCCAAAAATCATTAGGATATTAAGTAAAGATCATGTTCCATGAAGATATTTTGTAAATTTCCTACTGTAAATATATTAAAACTTCATTTTTATTTAGTAATATGCATTGCTAAGAACTTCATGTAGACAACTTTAAAGGCGATTTTCTCAGTATTTTTATTTTTTTTGCACCCTCAGATTCCAGATTTTCAAATAGTTGTATCTCAGCCAAATATTTTCCTGTCCTAACATCAAAGCTTATTTATTCGGCTTTCAGATGATGTATAAATCTCAATTTCGAAAAATTTACCCTTATGACTGGTTTTGTGGTCCAGGGTCACGTATGTTATATATTACGAATAATTATCGGTATGAATTCATTTACTACTGCTGCATCACTTCACTGCCATTCACAACTCCTCTCCTGTGGCCTCATGGGATAATAATAAATAACAGAAATAATAGGTCATCCGGAGACTTTTTGCCAACTGTTTCATGAAAACCGTGAGTTCGGACATACTCTTTTTCACCCTCTGTATAGTAGAGAAGTGTGCAATTTTGGATGCTGCCAATTAGTTGGTATCTTCTAGCCATTAGACTGGTGTCCTGTAAAGATGTTAAAAGCTGGAATTGCTTGTATCAGATCACTGTAGTTTAATTTTTAGCACCAGGAATTGAAGAAATGTTGGTTTGTTGGTGCCACCTAGAGGATGTTTTCTATGCTGTAGTTGCATTCAGAACTCACTCAGAACTCACTTTGTGTTTTTTATATGCATTTTGTTGATTGATTTCAGGTAGTGGTGAATGGAACAGATTCCACAGTTCTGCTGACAGGACTGTCCTCACAGACACAATACCACCTGTCCATCTTTCCTGTCTATGAGAACAATGTGGGCTCTGCTCTGAGAGGCACCTTCACCACATGTGAGTTTCAGCACTCAAAATGCTCATTCATAGCAGTTCCTAATTTATAGTTAAAAATCCCAAGACCACACTGAAAATCTGGGATTCTAAACTTGGATTTTGCAACTTAAAAACATTGATACTGTCATAAATGTAAATGTAATTTCATGCAGCTAAAGTTCTGCTGACGTTAAAGCAAAAAGGGATATTTACTTATTTTTATGCTGATAATGTAATTTGGTCTCAGAGTTTTAGACCCCACTGCATATCATAATAAGTGCTCTCCGCTTTAAAGTACCATTGGCGATACCTGAGGCTCTAGAGGTCACCGCTTCCTCCCCTAGCAGTCTGCGGGTGCGCTGGCAGCTGGCCGCTGGAGCCACACAGTACATGGCCCTATACTCAGCACTCAATGATGGAGAGCCTGATGATGCCAAAGAGGTGAGTCTAGGACATCTCACAATGTGGCTCAGTGTTTCTAATTATGTTACAATGGTTTGATTCTGTTCCTGTGCTCTTGTTTCTTGTGCCAGGTGAAGTTTGGACCAACTCAGACGGACGTGGAGTTGGTGGATCTGATGCCATCCACAGATTATTCAGTCACACTTTATGCTCTTTATGATGAGGACCCCAGTGACCCAATTACAGCCATCGGCACCACCTGTAAATACAGATTCACTATCAGCACTTTCATAGAAACATATCTACATGAGACTGTTTTTCCCATTATGCTCACACACGCTTTTATCTACTTTCCAGACAGGTGTGACAAATCTTCTTAAAGGGATAGTTCGCACAAAATTGAACAATTCTGAAAATTTACTCAACCTCATGTCGTTCTAAACCTGTATGACTTTCATCTGCGGAACATAAAAAAAGACATTTTTAGAAATGTTCTCTTTGTCCATACTATGGAATTCAGTCATATCTGTTTGGCTAACAGCATTTTTCAAAAGTACTTTTTTGTGTGTTCTGCAATAGAATGACAGTCATACAGGTTTGCAATGACATGAGGGTGAGTAAATGTTCACAGAATCTTTTTTTCTCTTTAATAATGTCTTAAAAGAAGAAAGGAGAGAAACTACACATAAACATCATTTCTGTCACTAAGCTCCATAAATTAGATCAGAAAAAAAAACAGATGGCTGGTTCTCATGTTTATAATAACAGCCAGTTAACTACATTAACCTTTGTTCCTCAATGGTAAAGAAAGATTAAATGAACATGAATGGAAACTGTCAACCAATATGTGGTGGTAAGATGTCTATACTAACTGTTTCTGCTCTGAACACAAATGCTGAATGCTATTTTGGACATTTGTGAACCCTAAATCATTGAATAATTTTGAGCCAATTCATTGACAAGAACAGTTTCACATGGGAATTGAGAACTGATTGATAACAAAATAGCAAACAACATTTTTACTTTTCTGTCAACTCCTGACTGCAACTTCTTATACCTGCAACTCAGAAGTTAAGTCTCTTGCCATATCAAATTGTCCCACAGAAATCCTTTGGAAATTCCTTAATGTCTTTTGCTCATTCCCTCTGTTCTTTCTCTCATCTGTCTATTTTTTCCAGTCCCACTGCCGTGTCCTCTCAGTTTGCAGTTTCCAATGGTCAGTCACAGCACTCTAAAGGTCACATGGGTCCCTGGAGCTGTCGATGTTCCTGCACACCGCATCGTCTACAGCACCAATCACGGCAGTGACGTCAAGCAGGTGAGCAGATCCCAGAAGTCACTTGTTAGGTTTTTGATGTTCTACCCAAACCGCTTTTTTGTCATGTTTTAGTGATACTAGTAATCCAGCTTATTACATTATTATTCAAAGGTTTAGGGTCAGTAAGATATTTTTTTAAATGAATACATACTTTTATACAGCAAGGATGCATTAAAACTGATCAAGAGACTTGATTATTTCAAATAAATGCGGTTCTTTTGAATATAAAATTCATCAAAGAATCCTGAAAATAATGTATCACGGTTACCACAAAAATATTAAGCAGCACAACTGTTGCAGCATATGTTCAGCATATGTTCTATGTTCTCTCTGTTTCTCAGGTGGAGGTCAAAGGTGTGAACACAGTGTTGCTGCAGAATCTGTCTTCCCTCTCCAGGTATCTGGTGTCAGTTCAGTCTCTCTACGAAAAGGGCCTGTCCACTCCAATCACAGCCAATGTCACTACCTGTAAGTTACACACATTTTGACTCGTTTAATTTTTGTTACTTCAGTTTAGAAGATTGTTCATTATATTATCTTTAATCTTCCAGTAAGAGTCCCAGCTCCCTCGGATCTGAGAGTCACTAACTTCTCTGGCAGTGACATAACAGTGCGATGGGAAGCGGCGGCGGATGACGTGGTCTCTTATCTCATCAAATGGATCTCCCTCAGTGAAGGAGACCTCAGGCAGGTTAGCTCCAACTCTAACACTTCCTTTGTTACATCTGTGCTGTCAGTACTGATTGAAATAGCTTACATAAATGTGTGATTTATAGAATTAGGTCATAATAGGTGGTCATTCATGGATATATTACAGTTGACAGTACATGGGGAGAGTGAGGGGGCAATCTTGGAAGAGGTTGAGGAAGATAAGGAATATCAGATTTCACTCTCCGCTTTATATGCCGATGGCGCGCAGAGTGAGGCTGTGGCTATACGATACAGCACCTGTGAGTATATACTTATACGCATGTGATACCTTTGATTACAATACATGAATATCTTTGTTGCATTTTTTGTGCTGCTTTAGTATCTGGAGGTGGTCCGAGCAGTTTGTCCATCTCAGAGGAGACAGCGGTCAGTATGCTGGTCACCTGGGTTCACCCCAATGCTCATGTGCTGCAGTACCGTGTGTCGTACACTCCACTCAATGGGGATACAAGGGAAAACACAGTGAGTGCTTTTAGAAGAGTGAAACCTCTTATTTTGCATTGCCTGTGTGTATTTGAATTGTCTTATCTCCATTTACGTGCACTATAGATCCCATATTTTGGGAACAGGTAATGCAGAGACATGGGTACTTGGGCTCTTATAGCAACCACTCAAAACCATTTAGAAAAAAGCCACTTAAAACCACTCAGGCCACCTTAGCAACCGCACTGCAATCACTTGACAACCACACACAAAACCTGAAGATTGTGGCATTGGCCTATGAATGGGCAAACACCAGACAATGTAAAGATGTAGTTCACACCAAATAAATGAAAACACTTCTGATAACTGAAATAAAAATAAAAACATAACTGGAAAAAAAAAAATCAAATTACAAAACAATTAAGTGACTCTCAATAATAAATTAATAATGACCTTTGACAAAATCAAGGTTGATTATTCAAACTTGATAGTGATAATACTAGATGGCCCTAAAAACAATTAACTGTTATATTAATATATTATTATAATATTAATATCACACCATATGATATTGCTATCATATCATTCAAAATTGTAAGATTTTTAAAAAATAAATTAATACTTTTATTAAGCAAGGAGGATGCATTAAACTGATCAAAAGTGTCAGTAAAGATATTTGTTACTAAATATTTCTATTTAAAATAAATGCAGTTCTTTTGAACTTTCTATTGATCAGAGATTCCAGAAAACAATGTATCACAGTCTTCACAAAAATATTAGACAGCACAACTATTTTCAGCATTGATAATAATAATTTTAATAAAATCTTGAGCACCAAATCAGCATATATTTTTTCAGTGTCATGTGGCCCTGAAGACTGGAATAATGGCTGCTGAAAATTCAGCTTTGCCATCACAGAATTAAATTACATTTTAAAATGTTCAAATAGAAAACAGCAAAAAAATGAAATAAAGGATAAATTCAAAACTATAATAACCCTGGAACATCTCAGCCGTTGCTTAATTTGTTTGTTGTGTTGTAAATGAGGTGTAATTTTGGTTAAATAGGTGTCATTGCCAGGCAGCGAGAGGCGCGTCCTGCTGCAGAATCTGCTGCCTGACACTCGTTACAGTGTGCTGGTGACTGCTGAGTACCGCAACAGAGAGGGCGGCAGCGCCTCAGCCCAGGGGAAGACCAGTGAGTCACACACACATCAATACAGTATCTCTAGTATTACAGTGTATAAACTTCCCACTTTACTTTGCATTCCCAGACAGTGTCTCATATTTACTCTCCTATGTGTGTTTCTCTCTCTGCACAACCAGCCAGTCTGCGAGTGAGCAGCGTGAGTGTGGTGCGGTCTGACCACTCCAGTATATGTGTGTCCTGGAGGACCGTGCCAGCGGTCAGTGGTTATCGCATAGTCATCCAGGCCCTCAGAGGTACCAGCTCTGAAATGAAGCAGCATTAACTGTTTTCGGAAAAAGTTCTGAACAAGTAATTTGTTTTAGGTTATTTACTTTTCTCTCTGTACATTTGCGCTCAGATAAACAGACTAAAGAGGACATAGTAGATGCTGCTAGCAGCAGTCACTGTTTCTCTGAGCTGCAGCCAGAAACCGTCTACCGCATCAGTGTGCACTCCCGTGTGGGAACAGTAGAGGGCGCTGCGGTCACTATCCTTCACCCTACAGGTCAGAATCCTGCTTGAGTCATACTTCAGCCTAAAAAAATAACTGATGTTTGTTTTGCTCAACTGTAATAGTATGTAATTCTCTCATAAAGCAACCGCTCCAGTGAGAATTCAGGTTCCTCCTCGACTGCATCCCGTACAAAGAGAAGGTAAAAGTTGCAACACTTAAGGCTTGTTCAAATCAAACACAAATATTTCCATGAGCATTCAGTGAATTCTGGATTTTGAATAGAAATGATTTTCTTTTCATCTATTCACACCAAACCAATTAATTTGACAACAGAACAAAACTATTTTTCTTTTGTGAGTGGATCAATTCTTTATACAGCAATGGAAATTTACTGAATGCAAATGAACCGAAAGCAATTCCCTTTGCTTTTCCGCTACACTTTTGGTGTGAACAGGCCTTTACACTGCTTTTGATAAAAATATAGCTTTCTTCAAACATAACATGATTTTTTTTTTTTTATTTCTCAGTGTGTCCTGAGACGACGGTCAGAAATCATATGCTTAAAGGTATGGTCATATTTACATTTTACACTTAATGCGTTTGGCAAATTTATCCAAAATGACTTGCATTGAGATTTAGGTGTACGTATTATCAGTTCACACATTCCCTGGAATTCAAATCCATGACCTTGGCATTTTATAGCACTGTGCTCTACTTTTTGAGCTTTGCAGAGCAAATATGGCAACAAAAAGATTTTCTGGCTTTCTCACTAAGCAACATTATGCCATTGCAAGTCTCAACAGTAAGGATTCTTTTCTGTTTGCTCATTCTAGCCAATACTTAATTTCACTAGAGCCCAACACATTTTTAATGATTTAAATATCTGATTTTATATTTACTTTTTTTTTTTTATTTCTCATTTTAAAACAATTTATTATTTAATATTTTTTCAAATGAAGTATTTAACAGTAGTTATTATAAATTCTTTGCATTAAATTTTTTAAATTAAATGTTACATTTTGTTTATAAATAAAATTAGCTGGAAACTACTTATTTTCATTATTTTTACAGGAAACTCCAAGATTAAATTAATAAACTCTTACATATCACACCTGAGTGAACAGGCCATCCTTACTGTTGAGCCCTAAACTGTTAAAAAAAAAAAACAAAAAAAAAAACTGAATTTGTGTTTTCTAGGCTTTGACATGATGGAAGCGTTCGGTCTAACTCAGAGAGCACACTCTACTATTGAGGGTGTGGCAGCTGAACCTTTCATCTTCAGCACCTTACCCAGTTACACCCTCTACAGAGACGTACAGCTGACCCAGAGCACAGGGTGAGAACACAAAACACACACATGCACATATTATTAAACAGCTCAGTTACACCCTTCATTCAGCGCTCACACCCTGTCTGTCTGTCTCAGCTTCATTCATCCGGCTGGCTTCTCTCCAGAACACACCATCAGCATGGCCTTCAGGCTCTTGCAGGATTCACCCAGGGAGCCCTTTGCCCTCTGGCAGCTCACGGACAATGACTTCCAGCCCAAGATGGGGGTGGTGCTGGACCGTGAGTGCCTGGATGCTTGAGTAGATAAATTCAAGGATTATTAAATTGTAAATCCCAAGTTCGTTGGATGCTTATTCTCTGTTCTGTTATTTAGCTGTGAAGAAGGTTCTGCTGTATTTCAGTCTGGACTACAGAGGAGAGATACAGGAACTGACCTTTGACCAGCCACAAGTCCACTCAATTTTCTATGGAAGCTTTCATAAGGTTTGTGTGAAAGGTTTTTAGTTAATGTTGCTCAGTCAGACAAGCTTTTCAGAATGTCCCATAGGAATGAACTGGAGATTTTCAACAGTGATGGTTATTATTAATTGTACGTTGTATCAGCCATTTCACTTTAAAAATGTAACTTGGAATCAGAATGTAGGCAAACACTTCTCAACATCAACTAAAAAGTGAAATGCCTAATTTGAAAGTTTACATTTACTTATAGATTTTATAGATAGAAAAGTGCAAAAGCTTCTCTCAAAAATAATAGATGGCAACATTTTCTAAGGTTTGGTCAGTAATGTTTTTGGACAAGGCTTTGTGAAGAGTCAGTTGAGTATTTTGAGTGAGGGGAGAAAAGAAATACAACATTTAATCTGCCACTGATTCTTCTCATCTCTTTAACTGATTGGCAGATCCATTTGTCGGTCAGTCAGGTGAGTGTATCTCTGTCTGTGGACTGCCATCGGGTTGGTGAGAGGCCCGCACGCCCCCTGGGAACTTTGCCCACTGATGGTTTTGAGATGTTGGGCAAACTAGTGAGGACACGTGGACCTCACAGCGGATCTGCGAATGTGAGTCTCACCTCATGACCACAGAAATACTGACAAAAGTAATGTATATACACATATTAAGGCCATGTGTATTATATTTTTCTGTAGTTCCAGCTGCAGTCCTTTGAGATTGTGTGCAACACTACTTGGGCATTAGAAGACAACTGCTGTGATCTGCCCTCACAGGTACATGATCAGTTTAGGTTGAGTTGACATATCAATATGGATGGCACTGAATTACATTATGTAGTGCAGGATGTCTTAAAGTTGCTTCTGTATTTTAAGTGTGGCTCTCTCTGTTCTCTAGAGAGACGAGGAGAGCTGTCCTGCCCCTGCTTATGCGTGCACCTGCACCACCGACGTCCCTGGAGCACCTGGAGACACCGGGCCACCTGTGAGACTACAATGCTGCATTTTTAAACTGACACGGACATTAGGAAGCTTGTGAAATCATTGTAATAGTTGTTGGAATAATCAGTGTTATGATAATTATTGGTGTAATGATATGCTTGTATTCAGGGGAGACCTGGCCCTCGTGGGGAGAAGGGAGAAAAAGGAGAGGTGGGACAGAAGGTAAGGAAACTTGCATATAAAGTTGGGTTTGAGCCTACAACCATTATGTTAACCACTAATCCACAGCGCAATTTAAAAACATTTTAAAGTACCTGTTTTCTGCTTGAATATGTTTTAAAATGTAATGTATTTCTGTGATGGCAAAGCTGAATTTTCAGTATCATTACTCCAGTCTTCAGCGTCACATGATCCTTCAGAAATCATTCTAATATGCTGATTCTTTGATGAGAAGAATGTTCAAAAGAACAGCATTTATTTAAAATACAAATCTTTTGTAACATTATATATGTATTTACTGTCACTTTTGTCTCTGTTTTTGTTCCTTTTCTGCATCTCTCCAGGGAGAGGTGGGCCCACCTGGTAAACCGGGCCCTGAGGGCGGCTTTGGCACTCTTGGACCCGCTGGTCCACGGGGAATAACTGTAATGGGCAAAGTGGTACGCCTACACTTGTTCTGCAGAGAAGATCTAATGAATTAGCATTTGGAACAGATTTAAACCCTCTCTCTTTGTCTTAATAAGGGCCCACCAGGAGCAAGAGGGGAAAAAGGAGATATTGGAAGGCCTGGGAGTCAGGTGAGCTTCAACAAACATCTTATAGGCCATGGTTGTAGCTGATCATATTAGTGTTTTTTTCCTCTGGTATATCTCACATTTTCTTCACTTTGTGTTCATAGGGTTTACCAGGGCTTCCTGGTCCAAAAGGTGAAGAGGGCATGCCTGGTCCTAAGGCAAGTCTCTGTGTGGTTTGAGGCAGGTATTGTCCTAAGTGTGTTTGAAATTTTCAATCATTGATCCTTATGTCAATAAATTGCCCACAGGGCACCAGAGGATTGGAGGGTAACATCGGTAGCCCAGGAATCACAGGCCCAAGAGTAAGACTTAGCCTTATATCATATATCATGCATTCATTGAACACTTCATACTGTACATGCTCTCACTGTACACTTTTTATTTTTTATTTTTTTTTTTTTTTAATATAAACACATCTGTGTCTATAATTTGTAGGGCTTCCAGGGTATGCCTGGTCATCCAGGGCCAATGGGGGAAAGAGGGCCATTAGGTCCCGTAGGGCCCACCGTAAGTAAAATTGTGTTCTATTACTCTTTGTGTCCTTTATCCATCCAGTCCAGCTGAGATAGATGGCCAGAAAAGATTTGATATATTTGAAAAAAGTTGGATAGAAATTGGCTGTTAAGTAGATGTTCCAGATTATTTTTTCTCTTTCACAGGGTCTTCCTGGAAGTAAGGGTGAGAGAGGAGAGAAGGTGGGTTACAAAATGACATCTTTGCTATATGCAAAACATAAAATAGATTTTGTTTGTTTAAATAATTCTTCTGTTTATTAGGGTGAGCCACAGTCTCTTGCCATGATCTACCAGCTTGTTACACAGGCCTGCGAAAAACTTATGCACAGTATGTAGTATATTCACTACATCCATTTTAATTAAGTCACAGTAAATGCAGAATTTAAAAGCATCTTTAATGGGAATCTTGGCCTGAGTAACTGCATAGCAATTATGAGCTGATAATAAACTGTGTTTTAGATGAAGTGCTGAAGTTGGATGCTTTCCTGAACGAGATGAATCGAAAGCCAGTGCCCATCCAGGAACCAGTAGCACCACCAGGAGAGCCTGGGATACCAGGGGGAAGGGGGCCACCTGGATCCCGAGGCCCTCAGGGTCGACAAGGAAGCAGAGGGGAGTCTGGGAAACCAGGGTACCCTGGTGAGCAGGGTAAGCCTTGACATTTTCATTTCTTTGGAGATGCAGTCTGCTGGGCAAACACCACATCTGATGGTTGTCATTAGACACATTAGTTGATTTATTGAAATTCTGGATTACGTTATGTAAGTATTTCTGTGATTGACTTGTAGGGCGCAGAGGGATGCCTGGTGAGAAGGGCTCTCCAGGAGCAAATGCGGTGGGACCACAAGGAATAAAAGGTTTTGCAGGTATTGAAACATATTTGTGTATCACACAGCTGTCTTTGCAAATTGTTTTAAAGGGGCCTTCATTATTTATATCATAATATTTACTTTTCTGTACATTGCAAAAATATATTTTTAATTAGTATTTTTGTCTTGTTTTCAAATAAAATAGCTAAACATCTTTTAAAACCAGAGAAATTTACCTGAGAGACACAATAAAGTAGTAAAGGAGTCTCTTCTGCTCTCCAAGGATGCATTTATTTGATCCAAATCAATAAATAAAATAAACATTCACAAACCATGATACTTTTTTCCAGGATTCTGTGATGAACAGAAAGTTCAAAAGATCAGCATTTATTTAAAATAGAAATCTTTTTTAACATTATAAATGTCTGTCAGTTTTGATCAATTTAATGCATCGTTACTGAATAAAAGTTTTGTTTTTTTTACTGACCTCAAAATTTTGAGCATTAGTGTATATCTTGAATTATTATTTTTTACATCACTGGCAGACTGGTTTTATTTGTCTTTGTATTTTAAGCAGAAATCTATCAATTTAGTAAATTTATGATGAAAACATGGAAAACTATGCACAATAGGAATTTGACAAATTAAGCTATTTTTTCTATATTATATATATATATATATATATATATATATATATATATATATATATATATAGAATTTTTTTTTTTTTTTTTTCTGAAAATCAGTCCTGTTATTTTACATAATTTTGGTTTTACACGAACACAAATAATGCCTTTTTAATGATTTTTTTATGTGTTAATTGCACCACTATTTATTTCTACTTGTACAGGACCTCCAGGTGAAGCTAAAATAGGGGAACCAGGTCCCAAAGGTGAGGATGGTAAAGTAGGACCTCCAGGTATTCCAGGAGCTTCAGGTCAGCAAGGAGAAATGGGACCCCCTGGTGTATGTGACAGCAGTGGATGTTATCAAGGACCCCCGGCTGCAGGTAAATTGAATTATGTCATTGTGACCACCATAAAAAACAGTGTAAGCTCAAGTGGGTAAAATTGCTGTTTATATCATTTTTTTCAGAGGATCCATACCCTGGATACCAGCCTTGAGTTACTGAGAAGTAACGGTTTTACTTCAGCACTGCCAGAATCATCTCTCTCCCCAGACTTTGTAGAAAGACACTTTGTGACTTGGTGGATAAAGAGATTCTGCCAGACACTGACTTTGAATGAGCCAGCTGATGGACTCTTTTGACTTTATTTTCTCCATGTGGTAGCTGATCTCAGCACAATACTCCCATTCTGAGATCACTAAAGCACTGATCGTCCTTGACCCTGTCTTCTACCCAGTATTCAACCCGATCTACTGCTTCGAGACTACAGTAGATGCATGTGCAGAACTTTTTGTGCAGCACAGAGGAAATCATAACACACTCAGACTCTGTTTTACAGAGACAGATATTTTGGTATCCAGACGAGGAACAAGTGTCTTTCTGAGCAACAGCTAAAATCCGCACTAAGAATGTTTCTAATATTTTACAAGTATTTTATTGTATTTAATGCACTGTATGTGTTTTAAATGTATATTGTTGAAGGCATATTTCTGTCAATGTTTTCTATTCCTGTTTCTTGACCTATTACTTCTGTTTTTTGTAGCAAGTGTTTTTTTAAAATATGAAATAAGCAATATTTTGCAAGAGCAATACATATGTTAATATAAAATACACTGTGATATTATATTGTTTTTTACAGATGCAGAAGTGCTGTCCATAGTATTTTATAGAATTATACTAAGTGAACTGGTTTTTTGTTTTTGTTAATATACATGTTTATGTAAACCCGTATGAAATGAAACTGTTAAAGATAAAAAAACGTTGACTCGCCTAAGATCCATCATGCTGCGTCAATTAAATGGTTACTATTCACATTCACTTAAAAACAAAATGAAATAATGTAATTTTAAAAAAATCACTTTTGTTGACAAAATACCAATTTAATAAGCATAATTTCAGGATGTATTTACTGTGTTTGTAATTACAGCAGTGAAATCACTCATGGCATCATTTTTGTCAAAGGCAAATATCTTTTTGATGTAATATAGTTTCAGATATCTCTTGCTGAACCAATTAAATCAACAACACAACGAGTCTCGGATATTTTATGGGGAAACCTTTTATCTCAATGTAAATGACATTCCAGTGCAATGAATTCCATTGTTCACTATTATAATTGCCAAATGAGCCACACACCGCAAAAAAAATTAATCGTCCATTACTATTTTTTCCTGGGTGTGGTCATTAAAGGGTTAAGTACTGTTGTAATATTGTATTGATTTCTTGTCTCAAGACGTTATACCAATGTGCAGTGCGTCTAACATACAACCTTCCTGCAAATTGAAGCGATTAAACCTAAGGGTTTGTGACTAAATTCTATTGACACATTGCACTGCTGTTGTTCAACTGTCCAAACAATAGTTGGATTTTTTCACTCACAGTATTTGAACTGGTGAAATACGTGCTCCGGAACCAAAGGATGGAGCTAGTGATTTCCTCGGACAACGTACCTGATGTAAACATCCGGTGTTTATTACGTCGGAGACGCCGACATGGCGAGCAGGAGAGGTAATGCGAAGACCGGGGAACAGCCTGACAAATATTCTGTTCTGCTGCCAACCTACAACGAGAGAGAAAACCTCCCATTGATTGTGTGGTTGCTGGTGAAGTACTTTGGCGAGAGGTAAGTGTGTTGTTATACACAGTCAACGGGCGAGAACCAGAATACAACCAATTGTCAAACTGTTGAAGTCCTAATGATGAGCTGTCAGTGACATCGGTCTAATCACCTGATTGAGTCTCTTAGATTAACTTAAATTTTAGTTTTAAGAAGAGCGTTTTTACTCAAATGGCCATGTTTTAACGCAGTGGATACAACTACGAGATCATAGTGATTGATGATGGCAGTCCAGACGGAACGCTGCAGATCGCCGAGCAGCTGCAGAAGATCTACGGCGCTGACAAGATTGTGAGTTGTGCATTATAATAGTAGACAGCACATGACTGACAGCTTGTCGAAAGAAATCATGGAAAATCTGGTATCTCTCTTCTTTTCAGCTCCTGAGACCGCGAGCAAAAAAACTGGGATTAGGTAAATCGGCTCACATTTCTTAATACTTCTAAGATAAGTTATAGGAATAGCGTGACTGACGTTCATGTCATTCCAGGAACGGCTTACATCCACGGCATTAAACACGCGTCAGGAAACTTCGTTATCATTATGGATGCAGATCTCTCACATCATGTAAGTACGCTTCCATTGTTTACTGTTTTGTACCTCCTTGAGTAAATACTGGTAACGTTATTCATGTTTCCCACGACCGTGGATGTATTTCAACATGCTAACAAGCCTTACTGATATTATTTTTTCAGTGAATCTATGGAAGCTCATTTCTGCCACGTAAGAAAAACAAATCTTGTTTTGGTAAACTATAATTATAAGATAAATTCATAATTATAACACTGGAAAAAAGAATTAGAAAAAAAAAGTCAAGATTATATCAGTCATTATGAGACAAGTCAAAACTGTAAGATACTAAGTCATATGACTTATGATTATGATCATTTAGATTTTTTCTCACTATCTCTCCTAATTCCTTTTTTATTTCATAATTATGACTACTTTTATCTTTTATTTATTCATTATATACATACATAAATACAGTGTAGAAAAAATATTTGATCCCAAAGACTAGAAATA
Source organism: Tor tambroides (assembly GCA_021397915.2). NCBI lineage: Eukaryota > Metazoa > Chordata > Actinopteri > Cypriniformes > Cyprinidae > Tor > Tor tambroides. Next base: position 16,153 of record JAFVLL020035211.1, read on the forward strand.
TTTGATCCCCTGCTTATTTTGTACATTTGCCCACTGACAAAGAAATGATCAGTCTATAATTTTAATGGTAGGTTTATTTGAACAGTGAGGGACAGAATAACAACAAAAAAATCCAGAAAA
>JAFVLL020035212.1:0-34237 GCA_021397915.2 Tor tambroides
TCTACCATTAACTTCAGGTGTTCCAGACACCAGATTGTCACTAGTGGCATCTCGAGACGGCTGACAGAGTTCATTACTTAGGTGCTCTGCTAGCTCAATGCACAGTTTTCTTTTCTTAGGAACGGGGCTCTGAAAATCCACTGGCTCCTCTTTTACAGAGTTCCTGAAGAGCTTGGTATGTGGGTTTGAATGGTAGGTAGCATTCTGCTGTTTCAAAAGCTGGCTGAGAAGTCCAAATTTAGCAGCTGTTTCTGTAGGACATAGTTCAGGTTTTATTGTGTCCCGTGCATCAGCAATAGGTGAGTGTTGTGATGATCGTCTCTGATGGTTCAGCCCATCATCGGAGCTATCTGATGAAAGATTCTCCTCTACTGGCTCAGTTTTGATCTTAAGGTGTGGAGAAGGTCCGTTTGAGCTGTCATGGTTGACAGAGCTCCTCTGAGGTTTCTCCAGCCCCCCTGAGGTCATTTCAAAGGCTCTGTGCCCACTGGTTCTTTCCTTCTGGGAAGTTGTTCCCAGCAGAAGCTGCAGTACCGTGCGCTTCTCGAGAAGGTTTTCTATCTGGGTTGATGCAGAGGGTGATCGCTCACATTTGTGAGCTGGGAGAGCAGGAGGGGAACCTCCATCTAGCATGGAGGCTCTGTTCCGCTTGTGTGGAACGACAAGTTGATCCAAAAGTGCCCGAGGCTTGTCAAGCTCAAGTTCTGGACTTTGCCTTCTGCTTGTCGGCTTGTGAGGGGGAGAGGGTGACAAGTTGTTTTTACCATTCTGGGCCATATTTTGTAGCAGCTTGCTGGCACTGAAAGGAGGCTCCAGCGTCTTTTCACTTGAGTGAGCTTTAGATTTACACAGATCTAAGGGACTGGACTGGGCATGGGGTGAGGGAAAGGAGTACGAAGGGGAGATTGAGCTGAAGGTAGCTGTTTGCCGGTCCAGAGGACTCCACGTTCTGCTGTCCTCAGGTGTGCCAATCCGATTAAGTGGGCCTGCAGTCAAGTTGCTGATTATTGCGTCAGGCCGCAAACTAGGATTATCTGAACTTTTGTTTACCTTCTCGTTATTTCTGCGGTCCAGCAGTAACTGCATTAGAGTGACCTCATCATGGGATTTCACGTCTGGGCTGGTATCCAGATATGTGGCCTCACGGACCTTTGGCACAGAAGGTTCCGGCTTCCACTTGTTTATGAGAGACTCTGTGAGCTTATCCACAGAGGGGGTTAAGGAAGAGCAGGCCTCAGATTTTTGGCTAGGTGCTCTGCTTTTCATGGAGAGGTCGATGGGGGAACAGCTGGAGAAGCTCTCGACATCACTGCTGTCTTTGGTCAGGCTGTTATCCTGGCTGGAGTACTCGCTGTCAGACTGCAGGGAGGAGGCCCGGCTCGGGAGGATGCCATAGTCATCCTCCAGGTGTCCATTCCTGGTGAGCTGCTGCTGGGAGTTGTGATTGTTCAGAAGTAGGAGCAACAGACTGCTGCAGTTTTGTGGCGGTCGACCATTTCTGTCGAAGGGCCGTCTCTCTTTGGGGGGTCTCATGGAGGGTGAGGAAAGGGAAAGGCTTTTTTTGCTGGAGTTTACCGCTGGTGGGGGGAGTGTTCCATTTTGAACATTTAAGGAGCTTAGCATGTCTGGGGCAGTTGTTGGCTGCCCCATGCTGGGAGGCCTCTTATCCTGTATTTGTTGAGTAGCCATGGCTGCTAGCCTCTCACTGGCTGATCGACTGGTTAATTGTGCTTTTATGGCCTGCTCTCTAGAGTACTGCTGTAGATGAGCCTCGCTGGACAGCAACAAGGCCAGCTGACTGCAGGCGACACTGGGCTTGGGTGAAGGGGCCGGACTGGACCTAGTCCGTACCATGTTGGCAACAGCCTTGAGTCGCTCAGTGCAGGACATGGATTCAGAGCTAGTGGGCTGGGTAGAGCTTTGAGAAGAATGAGGAGAATCTGAGCTTCGGTTCTGGTTGCTCTTCCGACAGTAAGGCACGGTGTTATGGTTCTGTTGCTTGCTTTTCCTCATGAGGCTTTTTAGGCGGCCTGATGCTGTGCCGTAACTCTGGTAGGTTTCCTTATCAGCAGGAGCACTTTCACTGCTATCCCTGTCGAGGGGTTTGTGGCTTTGAGAAATGTGCTGAGACAAGGCGACACTCTGCAGCCGAGAGCTGAAGGACTGCAGCAGAGAAGCCAGCAAGGTGCTCTCCCCCTGCTCAGAGCCATCCAGGCCTCCTTTGTAGTGCTCCTTTCTCTGTCCGTTCACTTCTGCTACAGTGCCTGTTCGTTTCTGGCTGTCATCTTCACTCCATGCTCCTGAGCGAAGCAGCCTGGCTTTTCTAAGGTGCTGTGAGGCCGCACTAGGTGGGCTAACCTTGTCTTGTGAGGGGGAGCCATGATTAGGGAGCTGAAACACCCTAGTCACCCTGTTGGCATTCTCTTCATTGTTTTGGACAGGTTCTGACCTCTGTGTAGCAGTGGCAGCAGGTCCAGTGGTGACCGGATGCATTAGCAAACCTTCCAGATATGTTAAAGCAGCAGAATCCTGGTGAGTTTCAGGGCCAGACTCCACCCCATGAGTCATGTTCAACAGTAGGATGCCCTGATGTGATGTTTTACAACTAATGAAAATGTCTTAGTAAGATCTGTGCCATAAATGATGATTGCAGAGAACTCCAACCGTGCTTTGGATTTTGTTTCTTTTAAGTCACAGAGTTTTACATACAGGACCAGTGGGCATTTGTAATGTCAACCATGAAAACCCAGCTGGCATCACTGTGTATTCTATGAGTAAATCCGCACTGCTTTAAAACATGCAAGCACAACCAGAGGAATGAGGAGGTTTCTCTGTCCTGATGAACCATAAGCTCTATATTTGGGAGATCCTCTGGGAGGAACCAAAGGCTCAGCGTTGCCTGTGTGCTCTTCTGATCTCAGACGTGGCCACACGGGAACCTACAGCACAAGAAAAGAAAACACTACATGAGTGACAGGCATCAACATCCCAGCATCATCAAAATAACCACTGTAACTTTCTTTGAAGTCTCTGTCAAAACCAATTATCACAGAAGAACTAATTAAATTCAAGCAAAAAAAGAAAACTTCAGAGTGAACATAAAACTTGTGTTTGACAAACTCTTTATAGGAACTTCAGCAATTGTCAATCAAACTGCTCTGACACCCAACTTTTTAGGACCTCTCAATATTTGTTCTCATGTGTGAAGAAGGTCTTTTTAAGTCCATTACTTGCTGAGCATTTCTGAGAGTTATCAGTTCACAGATTAAGGAGAGTAGATGAATATCTTAAGGTTTTTTTTTTTTTTTTAAAAAATCACAGACAATGTTTCCTCAAAAGATAGATATTTGCTTACACTTTGTTAGTAAGATGAACAACTTCTTGCCTGCTGTGCTTAAAAATATCCACTTATATCACAAAAGTCACTCACAAAATTCACTTGAAACATTTAAAACTACTCTTTCACATGTGTGCAAATACCAAGTTACATTATGACAGAAAAACATTAAGAACTATTGTTAAATTCAGTAAAGTAAGTCTTTTTCTTCTTTCTCAGATATGACAGTCTCCCTGGCATAACAGGATTAAAGAAGTGAATACCCATTCAAAAACGGCTGTCAGCAGCCTTTCACGCTCAGGCCAGTAGTGGCTCAGCAGGGCTGGCAGGTGTAGAGGGGCACACATGGCACACCTGTCAGACCGCTCCTCCACAGAGCCACGGCATCAGATAACATGACAGCACCGCTGGCTGCTCGCTCGACGGGTCTGAACCCTGTCAGAACTGCTTCCATAAACACTCCTGACTTCCCACTGTCAGGGCCACCACCACAAAGGTTAATTAATACAGGATTCTAGCTCCCCTAAAGCAGTGCTCAGCTGCCAGAGAACATCTTACCCTCCATGTCCTGCCCCTTCAGCAACGGGGTAACATGTTACAGCGATTTGCCGAGGAGTTAAGCTCGACCTTGAGCTGGGGATGATGTTACAGCAATTCAACAGCCTGGAATATCCTGAATGTGCCGTAGTAACTTAAGATCCTCAAGATGACGTGACAGGAAAATCCTGCGAGAATCAGCACAAGGTCACACGCATTTAAATTTGATGCAAACTGCATTAAGTTGCAAAGGTCGGGTGCAACAGGTTACGACTGCAAGGACGGCAAATAGGAAAACTAATTCATTAACTAATTCAGTCTCGGTTACAGGATCAGCCTGGGCCACTGACCTAAATTTAACAACAAAGAGGACAACCTGCTAGAACGGGGCCATCTGACGTCTCACACTAATCTTAATGTGGCAGATTAAGATTAATTTCCTGTCAAAGGAGGTGCTGCTACCCTACAAATAAAAGTTCAAACTTGGGACAGGTGGAGAAAGAAGATAAACAGACAGGCTGAAAAACTGGACCATAAGAACAATGAAGTAAACACATCATTCAAGACAAATCAATACTGGGCTACAATCGGATCATGCTAGATTAGATCTCGTCCATGAAAACAAAAAGGAAACCGTTAACGTATAGTTCAGTCAAAAATGAAAATTCTGTCATCATTTACTCACCCTCATGTTGCTTTAAACCTATATGACTTAATTTCTTCTGAGTTTTAATCCTGAAATTTGGGTCCAAATAACATGAGACCCTTCGACTGAATGATTCCAACAAGTAAGACTTGTATTTCCTAAGATCTTATTTTGAGAGGAAGCAGACATACAAGGGACAGTAAATACAGGTCTAAGGTGCGATCTCGCAGCATACCCTCTATTCGCCTGTCCCACACATTGCCCTTTTGCACAAGAAATACGAAATATGTTTTCTCTCTCCCCCTCTCTCTTTTCCCCTCAGTCTCTCTCCCTCCAGCGGTCTGCAAGTGATTATCCATTATCTCTGACAATGTCAAACATTCACACCCAACAGCATTTTAAGTGATTTCACTAGCCAGTGGTGAAAGGAACAGCGGCAGACAGGAAGCTCTATCATGGCAGGGCGTCTTTCTTTGCTCACCCAGACACCATGAGCAGGAAGGTCAAACCATCATCAGTGGCTGAGAGGCAATTTCCCTTGAGGAGCTGGACAAAAAAAAAAAAAAAAAAAAAAAAAAAAAAAAAAAAAAAAAAAAAAAAAAAAAAAAAAAAAAAAAAAAAAAAAAAAAAAAAAACTTAACTGCGAACGCTGGACTTCTTGACGCAAATGTCAGGGATTTGATATCCAAAGCCAATCTGGCGATCCTCGCATGTGGGGTAGGAAATTAATTGGAATTCAACCCGTCCCACAAAGTACCCTAACAAAAAAAAAGGTTAATGAATGATCCCCATTATAAAGGAACCATAATCCATTTGCACCATTTAAAATGCATGATTAAAAATAGGGTGAGCCGCAGGAACTGTGCTGCGAGTCAAGGTCAAGTACGTCTGAGTCTCAGTGCACGCAACAGCTGGAGTCCATGCAAAGCGCTCGGTGTTAATAAAAAGTGACAACCCAGGCCTTGCTGTGCGTATCGCTAATATCTGACACCAGACTGGCAGACGCTTCCCCGGCGTTAAAGGTAAGCCAAGGTTAAAGAAATTTTAAAGGAAAGGGAGCCGTGTGAATCGCTTTCCATCATGTTATCGTAGGCAGCTGGTGTTCACTCAGATACACCGGACAGAGTTTGTAAATCCAATATGGCTCGAGAAAATTAAATAAGGGGAGCGACGTGCTACCTCTACAAACACGACTGTAATGTCCACATCAGTGAACTTTTGCTCTTTTGAAGTAAAACGTAGAGCAAATAAACAGCCCCATGGAGCTCTGCAAACTGAGTCTGCTATAAATTTAAAACCAAGTCAATCAGAACAAACAAACTGGCTAAGAAACAAAACAAAAATGCCCTTTGACAGTGATCTTATTAAAGAGAAACATGACCAGTTAGTAAACACTACAAATTAAACTGGCTGTTTCCTTAAAATTTTTGAAATCATATTAAAAAAAAAAAAAAATCATTATATATATATAAAAAAAAAAGAATTGTAAAAATGGGAGGAAAAAAGAAAATAAACAGAAGTAAAAGACACACAAAAACAGCAAAATCAGACTTTGATTGTGCTGTTTAGAAAAAGAGGTTGTAAATGTAACAAATAAAATAAAATATAAAATAGCCTAAATAAAATGCACTTTGTATGGTACATTAATATAACCAAATAAATTTAAAAAAGTCTAAATTTTACACTGAATTAATTAGTTCCATTAATTTCATATAATATAACCGCATAAGGTCACTATTGTCTTTAGCTCATTAAATTTTGCTGCTCGGCTCATAAGGAATTCCAGTACTTTCATATTTATAAACTTCAGCGTATGGCTAGAAATTACATTCAAAACAGAGATTCTAATAATTTTCTTAATCGACTAAGTGCACTTAACCAATGAAAAGACAAAGCACCTGGGTTCCTCCTCTTGGCACATCATTCCAGCTGGCAAAAATGTTGGCAGAACTTGCCAACGAAATGCCACCCGAGTACAATTACAGCATCTCATTCACTCTCCACTCTTATCACTGGGGCTGTAGAGCACACACACTCCTGCTACTCACAGAAAACACTTTGACTCCACTTGCCAACTCCTCCATATCTACTCACCCGCTGTCTCCTTAATCACAACACAGGCAGTTACAAATCGATCTTACCCTGCTCCTCACTGCTCCTACTACACCACAGATCCTGCTACACCTCTAAGCTTTGAATTGAATTGGCCATTCCCACAAGAAGATAAACTGGAATTTGAATTGCAAATGATAGGAAGTGGAATTTACAGAATTGCAATTCAAAGAAATGTAACAGCTAATGGCATGAAATGAAGGAAATTATGTGTTCTTCCATTTCAATTTAGTTTTTTTGGAATGATTTTTGTTTTAATTCTACTATTCAAATCAAATGTTAGTCCTAGTTCAAATTCAGATTTCAGTCCTAGTTCAAATTCAGATTTAATTTCTACTTCAAATTCAAGCTGGAATACCGTTCTGAATGGCATGCAACTGTAGTGCATTCAGGTTCATTCTTCAGCACTTCACAAGTGTTTAGCACAGATATGAATTCCCATGCTACAGCAGTCTTAGTCCAAAAGGTCACCTAGATGGATGATTCAATTTAAAGCACACACAAATGCACAAACGATCCATTCCCCTCCAAGAAAACACCTTTAACAACTGCTAGAAATCTCCACTTCAAGAAAGCCCTCAGGACTATAGCAGCAATCTTCACACTTGCTAGAACTACGCAAGACAACAGTGTCCCGACTATAAGCTTTGTTTAATGACGGCTAATGAGAGCGGCCCTCCGTTACGGAGGCGACGGGAGCGCAGACAGAACGGGCGTCTTCGCAGCAGATCTCAGGAGGCTCAGACAGGTGAAGTGTGGTAATCAATTTGCTCTACCGGCAGGACTCCTCAGCAGAATACTAATGAATCTCTCTCTCTCTCTCCACACACACACACACACACACACACACACACAAATAATCCGCTCTCGCACATTCACTCAAACACACATTTCAACTCTTTCCTTGGCTGGAGGGAATGAGAAAACAGCTGGACTGATCACTGCTGCCCTCAAGGCTGTGTGGGTACAGATTACATGATCGTTCCACTCGACACTTTCAAAACAGCTACGGGGGAAACGAGGTGAAAGTCAAACCTGGAGTACAACCCCCAGCTGCACGGCCCCATTTGAAGACAAACACACGCACGTGGACACATTTACAGCCAGGAATATACAAAACAGAAACCAAACACGCACCTGCATCCACCACACACAGGTACAGATGCGCCCGAGGTAAACACCAAAGCAGTCACCCATATAAACACTCAAGGGGAAAGGTATGTCAGAGGAGAAAACCAATTTATCATAATTTAGGGATGGAGATGAATATTTAAGCCCCACCTCCCAGACTCACTCTCTATCTATACACAAAAAAATATAAAGTTTAAAAAAATGATTTGTCATCAACACAAATTTAAATCAAGCTCATTGCATTTCCATAATCCACTCCAGTCATCAATTCCTGTCCTCTTCCCACAATCAAAACAATAGAAGTGGGAAAAAAACATGCTGGTATAGATAAAGGCCCTTTGGAATACAATTACTATGTAATCCTGATGGACACACGTAATATTTTTTAAATGTACACTACCATTCAAAAGTACTATTTTTATTAGCTTTTTTTTTTTTTTTTTTTACATGTATTATTTTAATACTTTTATTCAGCAAGGACACATTAAATTATTCTTTTGAACTTTCAAATAATCTAGGAAAAACTCCACAAAATATATTATTAAAACATTAAGCAGCACAACTGTTTTCAACATTAATAAAAATAATAAGAACTATTTCCATGCAAATCAGCATATTAGAATGATTTCTGAAGGATCTTGTGACACTTAAGACTGTTGAAAATTCAGCTTTGCCATCACAGGAATATATTAGTTTAAAATATATTTGAACAGAAAACAGTTCTTCAAATTTGTAACAATATTTCATACTGTATTTTTGATCAAATAAATGCAGTCTTAGTGAGCATAAGATACTTCTTTCAAAATCTATTTTTTGTATTTTTATTTTATATAATTATTTTTAATATAATAGTATAGTTTTTTTTATTAATCTGTTTTTACACTTTATTTATCTTTATTTACCTTTAATTTAATGGACAATGGAAAATTATCAGGAAACAACAGGAAGATGAGTGTGGAATCAGAAAATGACCCAAGATTCAAACGTGGTTCACATGCGCACCACAACTACTATCCAACATGCCAAAGCATCCACTAACTGCTAGGCCATGTCTCTTTTATTGATATGACAATGAAATGATGAAAGAAAATGACTGGCAGAAGAAGAAACAAGATGTGAAATGTTGACTTGATGTGTTGAGAGGAATTCAAAATCACATCGCCACATAAGCCGTAGGGCTCAATGTGTGAGTATGTAACTAACAGCTAGGCCACAGCTAACCACTGTGCTGTTAGTCCCCTCCGCTGGTCAACAGGGCAGCGGGACAGTAAACCCAACAGCACATTTTACATCAGCAGGAATAATTCACTTTTTACACATCCAGTATCATTAATCGCCTCTAACAAGAGGACACAACCTCACTTTGGCAGTTTCACACACAGCTGGAGAACAGAAAGAGAAGCTGCACAGGAAGCTGCCATCCTCTCCAAACTGATGTGTGAAGACAGCCAGGAGCTATAAAACTAGAATGAAAACCTCAAAACGAATGAAGAGAAAAAAAAAAGAGGCTGCCGCAGCGCTGCTGATGTCTGTGCCCTTGACACACTGACACTGTCATGTGACACTCTGTCATCCACCACCTGGCAGAACCCCACCCTCTCTCTTCCTCCTCCTGGTAACCCAACGGCATTGAACTACATCACACCGTCCCCCCACACCAGCGGAAGGTTGAGAGGGTCACCATGTCCTCATCTGTAATCCTCTGCCATTCTTCAGCAGCCCGGCTGGAGGAGGTGGCACCTGCCACAAGGGGAGAATGCCCAATTAGGCAGCTGTCACGCAAGGCAAAGGCTCCAAACTCAGCCTTGTCGAACTGGATAGCAGCTGTGGGTGCCAATTACGGCAAAACCTTAACCGCTTCGGTTCCAGGAAAAAGCAAAAGCCTGGGCAAGACATGAGGTTTGACAATTCTAGGTATCTAGCCTGCGGGCACTGGAACCTGATTACCGGCATGCCCTGTTCATCCCACACCAGACACCAACATCTACTCCAAAAATACCCAACATGGTGAACAGAGCTGATCCATATATACACATACACACACATACACGTCAGAGCTGACGTATATAATATATATATATATATATATATATATATATATGTGTATGTATATATGAGGTTTATATATCTATATCCACGCATATATACACACACATATATATATACACACACATATATACAGCATTGTCAATTTTTTTTGTTTGAAATTTGTCCAATTGATAAATATGTCCTGATTATTTGCAGAAAAACTTTTCAACCAGTACTTCAATATTTCCCCACTGATAATTCTGTTGTTTCTGCTTCAGCTGTTTGCTCTTTTCTCCTCGAACAATCATGCAGACCATTGTCCATAACAAATTGCAGTTTATTGCAGTCCACGGGGTGCAGTTGGTGCATGCTTTTTTTTTTTTTTTTTTGAGTTTTGTTTCTTCTTTTTGATGTGTAGTTTTGTATCACTATGTTATTTTTTTCGTGTGTTTGAGTTTGCCTTTAAGTAAAATTAAAAAAATAATTGTTCACAAAAAAAAAAAAATCAGTACTTCAATATTTACTTATTTTTCTATCAATATATCCGTTAATATCAATATCGACATTTACATTTTACTTATATTTCATGATCTACTTTTTAATTTAAGTACATCTAAATCAGTAAAAAGAAAAAATCAGTAAAAAACTCTGAAATTAGGCAAAAGAGTTCTGATCCTATCATATATAGCAGTCTAAAGGCTATTTTGCACAAAACAATTTCAAAAATTGTTTTAAATAATTTATTTTTTAATTACTAAAAATAAAATACAATGTGTATATATAAAATTTTTTTACAAAACATTCATACATACATACATATATTTTGTTACATTAAGCATTTAAAAATTTTGTAAAAATTTTTTTGTTAATTTTGTAAAATCATCTGTTTATTTCCTGGTTTCAATTTACCAGATTTCCAATCAGTCCATATATAAATACTTGTTTATTTTCACAAATATATAATTTCCTCTAAGGAAGAAGCAGATTGTCTAAATAAGCAATAACTCTGCATTTATTTACTGGACAAATAGTGACACAAAACATGCAATTGAACCACAGTTTCGCTTCCACACATGCTGCGGTTTCAATCGTGATGCTGTTAAGCGCTGTGATGTATTGAATCATGACTTTTGTATCATAATACATAAATCGTGAGGTAGTTTGTGGTACCTAACGCTAATGTGGAAGACTGGAGGGCCAAATCATCTTTTCACTTCCTCTCCAACCAAAAGAGCGACAGTAATGTAACATTTCCATGTTTAAATCAGATCTTCACAGGCCTGGGGCCTCCATAATCTCCCTACTGTTAATTAAATGGCGAGGGAGCGTAGGCGAGCCGAGAGGAGAGAGGGACAAAGCTGCTGGGTCTCCTGCCACAGCAAGACTCGTTAATATTAAAGATTTATGCTCTTCCCCCGCCATCGCTACAGACCATCCTGTGCTATGCGTGTCTGTTTGGGTATGTGTGTTTTTAGGACAATGCATTGCAATGCAAACTAGACGATCACTTCGGTCTCAGCAGTGTGTCAGGGAGCACGGAAATTGTTGACAAATTTGTTGTGATTGTATAATTTATCATCTCAACACACTTCTGTTTTGAGTAAGACGGAAACTAATCTGCAACTGCGAAATGAAATGAGCTGGACGCCAGCCGGCGGAAGATTTACGACAGAGCGAATCCAGAATAGTGACAGTGGTTATTGATCATTTAGTCTCCATGGTTTCTCCGTTTAATCGAAAAGTCGCAAAATGGTGATAACGGACGCCTGAGGGACAGATTAGATTAGCTAGATACCTCAAGCACACGACCGCTGCTTTTTCATAGGCTCTTTTTCGAAGTCAACATCAGGTCAACTGGGTTCACTCTAAAATTAAGAGGTTAGCATGCTAAGAAAAACTGTACTCTGACTTCTTCAAAACATGACTTTCTTTCTTCAGTGGAACACCAATTGGGAAATTTGAAAGGATATACTGATCAAAAAAAACAGGGAAGCTTTCAAACTTTAAAAAGGACAAAAAAGCATCATATAAGTAACTCATACATTTGTACAAATGCTATAATCTAAGTGCTCTGAAGATACACAATTGGTTCATGTAATGAACAGTCCAAAATTTAAGCTGGTATTCATTGAATATGTACTCATCAAGTAGGCTGTTAACCTCTGTGACTGGATTATTGAGCCAATTAGTTGAACTTGAGAATCCAAACAGTCCCATTTGTGATTCATTCATAGCACTTCTGTGAATTGGATCAAATGATTCATTGAAAAGATACGGCTCAAAGAATGATTCGCTCATGAATCAGAAAATGCTACTGCTATTATGAACTCTTATGAACATGCCAAGGAAGGACAGAGGATGTCAAGTCTTTCAACTTGTATTTTGTCTGATTTTCACACAAAGCAATTGATTGCTTTAGAACACCTGAAATACAATGCACAAGTCGAATGAACCACTTTTATGTTTGTTTGTTTATTATTTAATTATAATATATGTATTTTTTTAAATCTCTTTTTTTTTTTTTTTTGCATGTTGCATATTAAAGCTTGATAACCTCTAGTTTTTATTCACTTCCATTAAACTGATAAAAGTCACCTGGATATTCCTCAAATTTCTGTTCTCCAGAAGAATGAAAGTCATGAACTAATTCTTTAAATCAGTGATGCCCAACCAGAGCCTGGGATGACCTCTGATTTGAGCTATGCCACATGAACAAGATGAGAGGGGGAAAAACAAAACAAAACAAAACATGCTATTGAACGCAATTTTAATGTAATATAATTGAATATTATGCAACATTTACTTTTGGCCCTCAATAAACTTAGATTTTTTTTGTCCTACATATATTTAAAACTTGGGCATACAGTAATATATGTATATATATATATATATATATATATATATATATATATATATATATATATATATATATATATATATAGAGAGAGAGAGAGAGAGAGAGAAATACAGAAAAATATAAATTAATAGAAAGTCATGAAACAATGCTCTTTCGACACTATTTACATTTTATTTTTACTAAATTTTAGATTTTTCTAAAAGTAAGCACATAAATAAAAATAAATAAATACAGAAAAACAGCTCATGAACCAATCCTTTATATGCTCTCTCAAGACTAGTAAGATGCTGTCAAAACAAACAGGCGTGTGACGTGAAACGGGAATTTTACACTAAGCTTATGTGTGACCACAGGGCACTACGGCAGTGAGACTGCAGACTTAACGGTGGTTTAACCGTTAATCGCCACAGATAAAAACGGATGCACGAGTTAAAAGCATGAGAGGAAGCGGTTAGCATGCCCGTTTGAATGGCTAAGTTACATTAAAACCTCTCTCATTCCATTTCAGCCCCATTTTCAAACCGCACACACCCGCTTTCCTGGCTGCACCGGAATATGTGGCACTACAGAGTCGTTTCAAAGCGTCTGAGGATAATCGAAGACAGCCCTTGACTGGCGCCTCAACGCAGCCACAATATCCGTGGTCGCAGGAAGACATTGAGGGGTTAACCAGGGTGGGGTGGGGGTAAATGAAGGATTTTACAGTGCCCCCAATTCCCCCCGCTCCCCCCTCTTCCTGTTGTTGCAGAGAGTCACAGGGTGAGCGCATGTGACCTTGAGATGCATCGCTGGCACAGTCAGGGCTGCCTTGCCGGCAGGCGTCCTTGAACTGGATCTGCAAGACAAAAACCTTCACACTGCCAGATAGACATCTCAAACCCCCCCACCCTCAAACGTCTCTCTCTCTTTTCAATCTGCGTGCCTGTTATCTCCTCCCCAGCGGGGGAGTCTTATCTGAATGCTGGATCTTTAACCTTAACACTGAACTCAGACAGAGGCGGAATTTCAAAATGTCTCACTGGTGTATTTTTGACCTTCTTCCACAGATTGTTTGTCTCTGTTTCAGGGGATTAGATGACTCTCCACGGCATCTGAGACACTAGCCAGGCCGACTTGGAATACAAAGGTTTTTTTGCAGAAGCACGACATGATGTTCCCAACAGCTCCCCAACAAACTCTGAGACAACCATCTCAGTGAATAGCAGTATGAGCTGGTTTTGGTTTTTATCATCTTGTGTTCTGCATGAGTGTCTTTGTAAGAAAAAAAATGTGTCCTAGCATGTCGTTATCCCCAAAAGGCTTCTTACAGGAAGATTCTGAGTTCATTACAGGTTAAGCTCATTTGACAGCATTTTTGGAACGCTGACTACCACAAAATAAATTTCGACTCGTCCCTTTTTTATTTGAAGAAAAGGAAGGCTACAGTGAGGCACTTACAATAGAAGTGCACGCGGCCTAACTTCTGGAGGATTGAAAAGCAGAATTATAATGTTTTAAAAAATTATGTCAATTCTTCTATTGAAATTATGTATTATTTGAGCGGTAAAGTTGTTCTTATCACTTTTATGGTCGTTTTAGGAAATATGTTCTCATGGCAACAAAGTTATAAAATTGAATATAACGAACATAAATGCATGCTAACATTCATATTACCCATGTATTTTGGCTATATTATTAAAACAGTGAGTATTTTATACTCGCTGTATCTTTATACATTGACACACTTGCAACGAAAGTGAAAGGTATCACTATAACCTAAATTTTTGCCTCTTTAATTTAAGGAAAGGATTATATTGTTATTCTTAAAGCTATTAAAAATGTTTCCGTTAACTGAAATAAAATATAAATATTAAATAAAAACTTAAATGAAAAACAGAAATATTGAAACTGAAATAAAATACCTGGAATAAGATAAGCTCACTGTAAAAGTTGAAGCACTATTATTACTAAAACTGAGATAAAAATACATTAAAACTAAATAGAAATATTAAAAAGAATAAAAATAAAATACAAATCTTGGATGAAAAATTAAATTTAGAAATATTGGCTTTGCAATTGCAACTAACTGAAATAAGCTTACTGTAAGTTGAAGATAAAAAATAAATAAATGCAATTAGCAATATAAAAAAAATAATAAAAGTGACAAAAACACAACTAAAACTTTAAAAATTGAAAATATAAAATTAAAGCTAATTCAAAATATTAAATACTATAAAAGTATAGAAATAATACTATAATATATGTATATGTGTATATATATATATATATATATATATATATATATATATATATATATATATATATACACATACATACATACACACACACATACATTATATATATATATTAGTGCTGTCAATCGATTAAAAAAAATTAAATCGCACATTTTTCTAAAATTAATCGCGATTAATCGCAATTAAATCCACCTAACATTAAAGTTTTTAAATATACTTTTATATTGCAATAATTTCGCATTCAATCTTCAAATGTACAATGTACAAACAACATAAAGATAGTATATTTTTAATATTTCTTTAATGGCATCTTTTTTATGATTGAAGGCCAGCATCAATGATATCAACACTACTGATGTCTCTATAAAATAGTTTTTTCCCCTGAATATTTAACCATTGACTGTAGCCAGTCAGCATTACAGTATAATTTAGATCTATAAATTTTAACATTTATTTAACTTCTAATTTGTGAACTTAAAACAATCAAATCACATGAACCTATTATTATAAATTACATATTTAGCTACTTCTGCCCTTCAGCAGAAATATACAGAAAATGAATACTTACCAAACACTAAATTCTAAATTAAATATAGATGAACCCCTTAAAGCTATAAAAGTTATTGATTTCCTCTTTTTTTCTTTGGTTTTTGGATTAATAGACATCACAGCAGCTGGTTATTTATTTGCCTGCTATAGCTTTAAAAGCTGCTGCTGCTGAACGTGACGCGGATCTGACATGCAACTCTCTTTACCTTTTCTGACCCACTTCAGGTCTTAAAGTCTTTACTAATGAGCGGACGAGTTGAATCGGGTGTTTCTTTCGCTGTTTGATATGAAATGATACAGGCTACAGCGTGCGCCGGCACCTTTGTGCGTGTATTTGAAGAGCGCGCGCTACGAGCATAGTATCTGTGACTCGCGCCTGACGCGGAGGTGAAGTTAGAGCGCGTCTGAAACGTCTCCCGTTTGATGTGGTCATACGTTCTACATCTAAATAAACGCAATCCTTTTCAAGAAAAAAAGAGACAGAGGCAGCAGTTGCGAATGGGGTGGCCAACCCTAGCCCCGCCTCTGCGTTAATTGCGTTAAATATTTTTAACGCGTTAATCAGAAAAAAAAATAATCGCATGCGTTAACGCGCTAATTTTGACACCACTAATAAATATATATATATAAATATATATATATATATATATATATATATATATATATATATATATATATATATATATATATATATATATATATATACACACACACACAATAAAATTGAACCAAGAATATTCCTTTAAATAGCTAAACCAGTCCTCAGTTAACATGCATGTTTTGCTGGTGAACATCATGGCTTTCTGGTCCACCAGCTAGATCTTCACCAAACTAGCATGCAGCTATGTATCATTTCACTCCTCGTCTTGGACAAATATGCATCTCCAGTGCCTTTCTGAAGAAGAGAAATGCCACGAAAAGACAAGTGACACATTGCAAGTGTTACAGGAGAGCATGAAGTGCCTTTTATCATCATGCAAATGCAGTGCCCTTGGTTGCACAAGGTTCATCACTTTAAACAAATATTTGGACTGTCCTCTGTACATTGACACCGAGGTGGGGGAAGAGGGGAGAAATGTCATGTTTAAACACTAACCCTGCCTCGCAGCTAACAGGAACACAACGCACGCACATGCATCCCACCCGCCCGGGAACGTGCGGATCGTGTCCTTCGTGGGAGACTTTGCAGTGCCGTGCCGACTGACCTTTCCTGACTGTAACGTTATCGCATCTCATATGTGATCCTGCTGGAAACCATCTGCCATGGACTCCTCTGGCAGCACGCAGGAGTCCGAGACGTCACCGCTCTCCTCACCTTCGCTGGAATTCATCAGATTACCGCGGGAACACCCACCTGGCCCTGTTTGGGACACGATCCCTGCGCAACACGATATGCTCAATTAGACCAAAGGTCATTCATGCCAGTGCATCAGTCCATGGGTTATTAGATCAGACTCAAACTAGGGAAGTGATGTTATATTAAAAGGCATTTTGGCCCCATTGCAAGGACAATTCTACCACTTGAAAAAGTAAAAAAAAAAAAAAAAAAAAAAAGTTTGAAACATTTAGTTTGAACACTCAGAAATTGCTAGTAAATTTCACAAATAATTACAAAAAAAAGTCAAGTGACTTTTTTTTTTTTTTTTTTTTTTTAAGTAAAAAGACTGAAAAAGTATTTTCTTGTATTATTAAGAAAAAGTATTATTTTTCTTCCTGATGTTTTATTTATAACTCGAAAAATCAAAAAATATTTTTTTACAGTATAATTATCTCTATTAACAAGAACACATCATTAACATTAACATCATTGCTTTAATAGTTTAATAATACTGAATATATTCTTTTTATGTGGTACAAATTCTTAGAGCTGTCAGGAAATAATATGCATGTAAAGCAAAAGTGACGAGCATTATCATGAATTGAAATTGGTTCAGTCATTTTAATAACATATATTGAGCAGCTAATAAGACCTGTCTTCAGCTAGATAGCAGATACTTATGATGAAATGATGTTTAATCAAAGAATTTCAATTCAGTCAATTCAATTCAGTGTTATAATTGGCCCCGACTTTGGAAGCCAAGATAACAACCAGTGATAAAACAGATAATTAGTTTACATTCAAAGTTTTCAAAACTTTACACAAACAATAAAACCAGACATTTAAAATAAAGCAGCTCATATCAAAATCTTTTTTTTTTTTTTGGTTTTGTTTTTTTGTTAAACATTTCTCACAAAGTTGAAGGACCAGGGTCATTTCTGGAGTAATGTGTCATCACTCTGAGCTAATATTGAGGTTGTTATGATTGCCACGTTTTACAGTTGCACCCCACACTTCCAGCGCAGACTGACCTGCTTTCCATTACTCACAGCATTCATGATAAGAGCCGTGGCCCGTGAACACAACTCAATCTCAAATACTCAAACTCTGGGTCGGGTCAAAGTCTCCCTGTGCCTGTTAGATGCAAATAGCTTGCCTAAATCAAATATTGAACTGTGCAATATAAACGGTCATTATTCAAAATGAAACGCTTTTTGGTGTCCAAAGTCCTGTCTCCTGCTCTGTGTCTTTCTCTCAGTAGGCTGAAGGATCCGTTGACCTTTTACGTTCTACAAAAACAACAATCAGTCATAAAAGGCCACGGCCACTGGGATCTGTGTCCAAGAGCGTAATGATGATGCAGTGATTCTCCCATGACTCCTGGCTTTCACCCGTGTGGCGATACTGATGTCATCTTAATTACCCTGAGCCATGGAAGAAAAAAATAAATAAAAAAAAATAAAAAAAACTTGACTCGAGCTGTGCGCGTCACCTCGTAAATTCAGCGACTTTGAGGAAACACTCAAGGAGACCAGGGAGAGAATCAGTTCATGATCTCAGATCTGTCTCAGAGAGGCACTTTATTAAGTGTACATGAATCTGGACTGAAGCTTTCTTTACAGATTTGAAAGGTTTCATAAAGTCCATACACTATAAAACTGCTACAAAATAATATATCAGGATCATATCGATTATCAGCCAATATATGAGTTAAGAGATTTGTAGAAAAATATATATATATATATATTTACACAATTTTTTAAAACTTTTTAATAAAATCATTAATTATGTCATTATTAAATTAATTAATTTAATAATGACAATGAAACAAATAAACATATTATACATAAAAATAAAAAAAATCTTCTGAATGGTGAAAAATTATATAGCCTTCGGCCAATATTTGAGTTAAGAGATTTGCAAACAAAAAAATATTCAAATAAAAATAAGTATATATGAATAAAATTATATACCTATAGAGATATACTCCTTAAGAGGAGTGATGGCTGCATTTAGCTTCGACGTACAGTATGCGTAGTCATTGTTTCTGAACTGTAACTGATACCATATTGTATTTTCTCTGCTTTTGTCCCAGTGGAGGCAATGGGTGTGAAGGCCCTGAGAGACCTCAGACCTCCATGGACAGTTCTGGGTGTATAATACATGCTTCATTTGCAGCTTTCCCTACTTTTTGACAAGACACAAGACACAGCTCCTGCCGTTGACCCCCCCGTTCACAAGACACAGCTCCTGCCGTTGACCCACTTCTGTGTGGCTGCGTCTGGCGACAGCCCCTGCACCCCATCTGACTGACTGCAGCACCGCAACCCTCGGCCTCCCTGAACTGTGAGAAAAATAGGTCACCATGGCCCACTTTTCTTTCTTTTTTTTTTCCTCTCAAAGAGAGTGTATGAAGACTGCTGCAGAGTCTGATCAGGCAGCTCAGAAAACACTAACACAGGAGTGACGTAAGAGGGTCTTATCAGATGGCGGGAACACTCGCAGCACATGCCTTCATTAAACACGGCGACTGAATCACACACGTCACGTACACAATTTATGATTCAAGACCTTTATAAAATGACTTCATCAGTGAAAACAAGACAGTAACATGCCAACAACTCAAAAACTGAAGGACCCAAGTTTAGCTAGGTACCAGCTAAGGTATTTTAACAAAGACCAAAAATCAGGTTTCACTCAACTGACAAATGATCCGAATTGCTTATAAATAAATAAATAAATAAATAAATAAATAAATAAATATTATTATTACAAATTATAATTTATATAAATAGTATAAATAAATATATATAAATAGTATAAATAAATAAATAAATAAATTATATATATATATATATATATATATATAATAAATTTATACTCATTATATATCACACACACTAAATACAAAGTGTATATATATAAAAATAAAATATAAAATATAAAGATATTATGATATATGAATAATATATGATAATAATAATAATAATAATAATAATAATAATAATAATAATAATAATAATAATATGAAAATAAGAATTATACATAGTACTATTTTAAAATCTATAAAACAAAAAATAATATTACAAAAATCTAAAAGATTTTATTTTTTAATTTTATACTTAGCCACATTTCACTGGGAGGAACTTGGAGTTGTGTTGTGCTGACAGTGAAGTGAAAGTCTTATGTCTCATTACTGTAAGGTGAGAACATTTTCAAACAACACAAACACATAAATATGAATAGATATCGATCAGGCTCACAATGACAACAACTCAAGCTCAAAGTTGTTTGTCTCTGACAAAAACAAATGGTTTTGCCAGTTTTAAACTCAAACAACCTGGACACATCTCAGCAAATACTGTAATCATATTTGATATGTGCAAAATTGCTGAAAATTGCACAAAATGTTGCCTTACCTGCCTTTTTAGATCATCTTAAATTTGCCAAAAAACCCCCACACCTTTTAATATTGGCCTGCCTGATATTTTGATCTATCACTACAAACAACCACCTAAAAAGACAAATGCTGCCCATAAGAATGACTCTAGAATGCAAAAACACTTTATAATGGGTAAGCAATGAATGAGCTAAAATGAAAACCTACAAAATGACATAACATCAACAGACATTCACGTAAACAAATCTAAAGGGTAACAAGTGGCTGAGTCAAACTGATCATTGACCTTTATTAAACCTGTTTAAGTGTATTTAGGGCAAGCCATACCTTAATATAACCGACAAGGGCAGCCCTGGACAGAGAGACAGGTGGCTTAAAGAAAAGATCTGCTCTATTTGAGCCGTCTGGCCTTTGCGACCGAATCAGCCATGTAAATATACTTACACAAGCAGAGCGACAGCACATGTAAACATCTACCACAGGTCAGTGGCCACAGGTGAACCAGCTTCTACATGGCCCTCATCCAGTCTCAGGACAGACACACAAGCGTCCAGCATTAGCTCACTCAAATACTCAATTCTGGCTTCAGCTCAAGCTCCACTGGAGCAGAACTGATTTTGTTATAACCGGGTGAAAAACACCAACTCGCACCACAGTGGCTTTGTGGAAAAAAGGCAAACTTTGCAGATCCCAGTGCGCTGGGAGTACATGAACCTTATACCAGCTACAGCAGCAAAATTGCTGATAGATTTGGGAAGTTCAATTCATTTCTGGGAATCTTTCAGGTCATTTCAATAAATTTGCTAAAACAAAAAATAAATAAAGAAGAAAAAAAAGAAACAAAAAGAAACAACAACAACAAAAAACACCCCACAAGGAATTTTATTAATTTATGATATACTCATAAAATATTTATTAGATTTTAGAAAATAGATTTTATAACAATACTAATTTATTATAACTTTTTTTAAATATTAGATTTTAAAATATTATAATATTTATTATAATACTGATGGATTTCTTTAATATTGATTTATAAAATAAATATATAATAAATACAACAAATAATAAATATAGATAAATATATAATATTATATAATGTTTATTTATTTTTCACTTTGCAACAGTGATTAATTAGTTAAAATTATGATTCCTCTGGTAATTAATTAATAAATTGATTACATTTATTGAACAAATTTGTTATTATTATTATTATTTATAAAGTGCCTTACTAATATTCAAAGCACTAATTTAAAAAAAGAAGAAGAGAAAAATCAGAGCCAAATATACATAAATATCAACATTAAATATTTCTAACATCCATATTTGGCTTATGTAGCATGTTGCATAAACAACTGAATTGTATCTAACAATATTTCTTTCCACCAGATCAGACTGAAACCAGGCAAAGCCTTTGTCCACCACAATTTGTCATTTTTGTGTTATGCAAA
The DNA here is from genome assembly GCA_021397915.2 of Tor tambroides. Classification (NCBI taxonomy): domain Eukaryota; kingdom Metazoa; phylum Chordata; class Actinopteri; order Cypriniformes; family Cyprinidae; genus Tor; species Tor tambroides. The sequence continues at coordinate 21,601 of JAFVLL020035212.1, forward strand.
ATCAATCACTGAATCAATATTCATCATGCACAGAGGCGAAGCTGTTAATTCATAATATGAACGAAAAATCCCTCATCCACACCTCCAGTCAAGTGTGACACGTAAGCCCTTCACATGGTGTCACATGACCGAATCCTGTTTTAGAGAGTTACTTAAAAGCTTTCAGGTCAACTCAGACAGGTCAAGGTCAGAGCGGCGCGTTAATGCCAGGAAAGCAGGCGCTGCCTCCATAAGCCCCAAGCGGTCTGCTAGGACACAAGGACATCTGTCCAAGGGCATCTCCCAAACTACCAAAAGAGACGCGCTCAAACTCAACTAATCAAAGGCCCGCGGCTGATTGGGATGCGGAGAGCGTGAACGTGAACGCACGGGAATTGTATTTCACATGGAGAAGGTCTTAGTTCAACACAAAAATCCAACACTTTCCACTCGCGTCTACTTCGTGTGGCAGGAGTGCATACAAACAGCAGTCCATAATAATATATCCCAGCATGCCTTGCTGCATGAAGCATTAGAGTGCTTTGAGAGCAGTGGCATGCGGTGAGAATCTTTCAACGCTTTCACCGCTGGCTGTGCGTGAGGGACGGATAGCTACACCCCGCATCTAGTGGCTGCTGAGGTGTCCCTTGTTGCCTGGCAACAGCTCAGCTCATTTTAACCCCTTTAAGTAAGTCTTAAGTGATTCAGCAGTCTGAGGCCAGTGACGGGTGGGCTGCTCCAAAAGTGACAGGACTTTATTACTTTCCGGGGTTTTAGTGTGCAGCTCTGTGCTCAAAAATACAAGGCGGCGTAAATCTGCCCCACCGTGTTTGACCCCTGACCTCTGCATGAAATGAGTCTTAGCAGAAACAGCCCACATGACAAAGGCCCCATGAGATCCACAGAAGCAGGAAGCTATTAGATCAAAGCTGCGATAAATACAAAGACCCAGTTTACACCTGGTATTAACATCCGTCTCACGTGATCCCATCACAAGTGGTCGCCGCTTATACCGGTCACTACTTGTGATCAGATTTTGTCGAGGGAAGTCAGCATGTGATTTAAAGGAACAGTTCAGCCAAAAATGACAATTCTGCCATCATTTATTTAACCTTGGGTCGCTCCAAATCTGCATGACTTACTTTCTTCTGTAGAACACAAAAGAAGGTATTTGTGACTGGTAACTGTTTATTCCCATGCAAAGTTAATGGGGACCAAAGCGAAAAAATGACACTGGACTCAATTTACTTTAATTATTTGGGGGAAAAAAAACCTATTTTTTGTCCCCACAGCTGGAAAAAAATACATACAGGGTGAATCACAAAAATAAAATATAATAATAAATGAATGAATAATAAATAAATGAATTTTCTTTTACATTATTTAACTAATATATATATATATATATATATATATATATATATATATATCATAAAAGGTTCCAATAGTTACCTGAGAATCATGGTACAAGACAACAACAAAAACATCGCTAAAAACCCTTAAGACCTTAACTGACGCCTTTGAAACCTTCGCTTACAAAAAGTTTATTAAAACGGTTCAACCTCAAGCAGCAGTCTTCATAACCCACACATCCATCTTTCATTCATAAATTCTGAAAACTCCTCTTTAGTTAATTACTTAGGCCTGTGCGATCTGAAAGCTTTCAGATGAGGGAAATAATGAAGCCGGGATCATTCCTGCCGCCTGCTCTGTTAATGTCGTACTGATGTGCTGATTGCAGATCATTCTGAGAGTGTTCATCTCTTCAGCATTACTGCAGGGTTTGTGTCCTTCTCAGGGCTTTGAAGGTTTCTGAAAGGACAGGCCACTAATACGGTGTGAAGGACAGCTTGGCACGCTGCGGCCTTGGACTGCGAAATCTGCATGTATTCATCTCGCGGCTCAGAGAGACAAACGACTAAGCCTTACAACTCTAGAATCACTGGCGTTTCACTTAGCGCAGCATATAACCTACTTAAAATAAGACACCATTAGTAACGTCCCCCAAGAGCAGTAAAATCTTCCTGAACCCAACTGCCAGGATTCCTTGACCTCCAGGTCCATCTCGCCTCAGGACATAGCGGCCGATACAGAAATACAGCTGGCAGTTAGAGGTCAGCCGGGTAATTATATTAAATTAACTTGCGTGTTATACAAGTTGTCGATATCATGTGTCTCGGGATCAGCATTTGTCCGTTTTGGAGGCGTTTACAAATGACTTACAGGCTTTTCATCCACCGTTCACGGTTAGCTGCTAAATGGTAACAAGGCCAGATTAACATTTAGTTACAGACAGATCTAGATATCTGCATTTTTTTTAACCACATTTAGGGTAAAATGTGTTAAAGAGTGTAGTAGTACTGTATGAACTTCATTTGGCCCATAATCTAACTATGCCAAAATATGTATACAAAATGCATAAAATGCAATGAAGTATACGATTTGAATTGTCCAAAAATGCATTGGCTGGTCAATTGGTTGGTGTGTTGAGGTCACTGTTGTTCTAATGTGTGGTGATGCTCAATTTATCGGAGTTGCATCTCCCAGCAAACCTCCACCGCAAATTCAGCAAACTATAAATCGTTTACAGTAAATCAATCAGCAAAAATCAATCCATCACTATAAATGAAAGCCCTGACTCTGTCCCAAGGCTGATGGGAGAAGAACCTGTGCCTTGCATTTCATACTGTCTCAGCTTTCAATTCCCTGAGCCAGACAACCACCTCCATGCCTTCTTTTGATGTACAAAACTTCTCGTATAAACAGCACAGCTTCCTGTTGATCTCCAGGCCACCTATTATCACTGATATACCCTGTATAAAACAAGATTCATTGCACAAGGAACAAACACGCAACCACTGTGTCCCTGAGCTGTCAACTGACCTGTTAATGAGTGTAAAGTGCCCGTGGCTTCTATGGATTTATGACACGTTACACTATGCAAGTTTATGTTGCACAAGCTAAAACCATGTGCAGGAGTACTACTGTAAAAAAAAGCCACTTAATGATAAAGTAAAACATCATATAAAAGGTCTAAGGCAGAAGTTGGTGAACAGACATCACAGTGTTGATTTTGATGTTTAGGATACTATTTTAAGATGACGATGACCCAGCATGGTTTTAATCACTCTCAGTTCATTGTATTGACATCCCCTCTGAAAAATTAGGTCGCCATGTGTTCATTTTCATTTCTCTAGCAGCGATAACATCATTTCAAGTCAGTATCAATCTTAAAGAAGCCAGATAACAGGTCAGATAGTGCTGTCAGCCTGACTCTATCCCATCTTGTTGCAATGTCAGGAGAGTATTTGGAGACAAGAATCATTTTGCACCTCTATTGTAGATCTAACAGACAAAACAAATGCCTGATATGATATGATATCAGACATATGATATGAGAGTAAAAGATTTTTGATAAGAAAACTGAATAACTTGTTTCTCAATCAACTTCTTCAAAACACATGCACATCTATGCTCTTTGCACAGACTAAGACAAACATTTTTCAGTAACTGGTTTTTTTCCTTTTTTACCAAAGAAAGCCACCTGAACCAACACTGAACCCGAACTATGATCTCTGACCACCTTTAAACTGCAACCCTTGACCTCCTCGGCCCCATTTTTTATTGACTGAAGCCACAGGAAGCCTTATGAAAACTATAAACAATGCAAAGTCCAAAATGTGTGTCAGGTAAAGGTAAGATCTTGTCCTGAAGAGATTAACCAAGAGTATTAATGACTTTTATGACTACTAATGACAGCTCTTAAGCATAACCTTCTGGCAGACACTAATATTATATAAAACAAAAAATATATGGATCATCACTACAAGGAAAAGTCAAGATCACTACAGTAAACCACATGTAAGACTTCTTACACTCCATTACATAATATTGAATTAGGCCTATAAAATATTATAAAAGATATGGCTTGCAAACATAGAAATATAAATAACCAGTTCTCCTGTATGAATAATAAACCAGCAGATAAATGAAAGGGTAACATCGCACTGACTGTAACAGAGAAACAAAATGGAAACTAAATGACAGGAGCGACCATTGCGATTCACACAGCATGCGTTCTTGCGTCTTTGGTTTAGCTGTTACGTTTTTAAGACGCGGTGTCAAGTTAAAAAACAGTTCAACTTTTAACCACGGCGTCCTGTTTATGAACCAAAGAACGCGTCCCGTGTGAACGGCGTCTCACATTCCGTTTTTTCCCTCAGCACCTCCTAGGACCACAATAAACACAGAGCAAACACCACAGTCATATATGCAGCGGAGTCTTTCCAGCTGCTGGGCGGGCATCGAGTGGTCTCTCTCGACACGTACCTGATTCCGCTATCCGAGCTTGAGCGTTTCCTGCGCCCAGACGTGCGCCGCGAGCCGCGCCAAATGGAAGTAGAGTCCAAAAACTCTTCGGGCTCCAGCACCGACTGTCGGGTCTGAGTCTGAACTGTATATTCTCGGAATCCCCGAGAACTCCGCAATGTTCACACTCCTCCTCCTTCTCTCTCTATCCCTCCCTGGCTGACTGAGTGAGTGAGTGAGCGCAGTTTAAAGCTACAGGAGACGCTTTGTGCGTACGTGCGTGCGCGCGCACAGCCAGACGTGCGTCACCTCACCTCTCGCCTTTAATCATCTGGAGTAATCTGAGAAAAACGAAGACTTTATGGCTTCAGATATATGGCATTTAATGGATAAATATTTATATTGTAACTTATTTGACAGAACAAAACAGAAAAGCCATATCACAGAACAAAAACGTATAATTGTACAGGTAATCTCGACCGCTCCAATATTCAGTACAGCATAACAAGAAGTTTACACAGTATTGTTTAGATGTTTTAGATTTGAATATGGAGGTTGATTTTTTTTTCTGTTTTTTGAGCATTGTTGTAGCATTTCAGCATGAATCCGCATTTTTCAAATGTGATTCAGCTACAAGTTTCTGGATTCCGGAGACACACCGTTGACCTTTGAACTTAGGGGACCTTTCATCTTTGAACTATGACCTCAAATGCCACATGAATGGAGATACAATATCTGCCCTTCATTCCTTCACCATCTCGAGCTGGTGACCTGTGCTCCAAAGCTTTTCACAGAACCATGGTTCATGGAACTTCAACCTTTGACCTCAGAATAGAGACACATGTGTGTTTAAGTATTTTTTTTTCAGTCATTCTGTACATTGGCCTCCATCCTCAACATACTCTTTATGGACTATGTAATCTGCAGTTCAGCCTGTTGATAATCATCTTTACAGCATCACAGGTATTTTACAGATTTTGGGGACATGTACTGGCAGGTTTTGCATTCAGTGTAAACATATATTTATTAGTTCTTCCAATCAATGTTTTCATATGTTATTTACATGAATACAAAACCTGTTCAAACATGTAACCTGTAGGAAAGAAATGTCACAAATGAGATTTCTCAAATGTTTCTCCTTAACAACGAGAAGGAATGTAGAGCAGATTTGCTTAAATTGTCCTGAGAAGAAAAGAAACAGGAATCTCAAAATGTTGCCACTAGAATTTTTGCAGAGATTTTGTCTCAAAACACAAAAATATTAAGCAGCACAACTGTTTTAAATATTCATAACAAAATCAGCATCAAATCAGCATATTAGAATGATTTCTGAAGGATCATGTGACATGGAAGACTGGAGTAATGATGCTGATAAATCAGCTTTAACATCAGAAATAAATACTATTTTAAAATATATTAAAAAGGAAAACAGTTCTTTCAAATTGTAATAATATTTCACAATATTACTGTTTTTACTATATTTTTTATCAAATAAATGAAGACTCGGTGAGCATAAGAGACATCTTGTAAAAAAACACACAAAAAAACAAATTATTCCAAACTTTTGCCTGCTATACACTTAAAAAAAAAAAAGGTGCTATATAGCACTAAAAGTGTTTTTTTGGCTCGTAATCATAGGGGAACCACTTTTGGTGCTGTATAGCACCAAATCATGGTGCTTCAGTGGTTCCTCACCGGTTCTTTGGCATGACTGAGGGGCTATATAGCACCGCTACCATATACAGAACCTGTTAAGCTCCTGTATGGTTCTTCAGAGGTTCTTTGGGGTGATTAAGGTGCTATATAGCACCACTGCCGTATAAAGAACCTGTTTAAGCCCCTTTAAAGGTTCTTTACAAGCCAAAGAACCACTGTTGGTGCTGTTTAGCACCATTTTTGTGGAAGAAATACAATGCAATATGGCACATCTTATGGTTCTACATAGCACCATTTGACAAAGACTTTCAAGATATGGTGCTATATAGCACCAAAAGTGGTTCCCCTATGATTATGAGCCAAGAACCACTTTTAATGCTATATAGCACCATTTTTTTTAGAGTGTAGTGTCTTCTCAAATCCTTTCAAAACCAAATTATGTATAGATTTATACTCTTAGTATACTTTCTAAATAATATTTTCAACTGATTGTCGCAAACTAGTGTGTCAGACTGAATGAAGTATAATCCAGTCTTACCGTACAAAATTACTTCTGTCATTGAAGTGGGGATTTGAAACTCTGGCAGGTTTATTCTCTGGTTCCGCAGGTCGCCCAGGGCATTTGAACTCAAGACGCCTGACTGTCTCAAGGGGAAGAGACCGCTGTGTCAGAGGACATTAACCTTTGACCTCTGGCCCCATCCATGCATTAACCTCCGTGTATCTGGTGGTCAAAGAAGAAGCGAGACCAGCAAGAGCAAAAGATATGACATGAGATGAGACGACATAGGAAAATAAGCATGCTGGCAGCGAGACCTCACTGGTCAAATGCATATCAATACATCTTGTTAGAAAAAGTTTGACAAACCTCAGAAGCATGATATACTACAGGTGCGACTGATGAAGCAGTGTCATTCAAACCTCTTAAACCTCAAATTACCTTTGTGTTTAGACACATAAGAGGGCAGTCACTGTAAGCACACACTTAGGAGTGTATTTTGGTTGGAAGGTGTTTGCAATAGCAGTTTGAATGTCATCAGATACAAATTTACTCTCTTTGATTCATACAAAACAGTTTGTGCCAACCAAATTAGGTGGAAGAATGGCAAAAAGTTAAAAAGCAGTGAGGTTAAGTAAACAAGAGTCAAGTTTCTCTCAAGGCAGCTTTCATTATACACCTATTCAAATAAGATTCTGACTAAAAAAAACATAGAAATGTGAATTTGATGTTAATGTGTTAAACTTCGTGAGTAACATCTGACTGTAGTTTTCACTGGGTCAGGTTAACACTGACACTATTTTATGCCTTCATTCTTGCAATTTGCTCTACTGATTTACTCAATATATGGTTATTTATTGAATTATTTCATTGGATTACAATGTTGCACTTTGAAACTTGTCCCCTCTTTTTTTCACCTCATTAACATCCTTTACTTCAGGTTCATAAAGAAAAGAAATGCAAAAATGGATGGTAAGCATTTTAAATTGCCCATCAATATTTTTACATTTGGTAAATAGAAAAGTTTTAGTTAAAACAACATCTCATTTAATATGTAAGTGATGATTTCCTTTTTTTATTTTTGTTTGATCACACTGGAGGTGCATGGATGTAAATGCAATATGAAGCACAAAATAAATTAAAACTAATATCCAATTATACATGCAAAAGCATATTAAAAAAAGAACATGATCTGGCAATCTAGTTTAAAAAAATACACACACAGAAATTAATATTCAACATGCAAAAGCATATGAGAACACAACACAATCTGGCATTCTAGTAAATAAAAATAAAATAAACACAACACGAACCAGGATACAAAATGTAGCCTAATAAAAAAAAAAAATTAATAAATACAAAATTTAATTGTAATTGTTACATGCAAAAGCATACAAAAACATTAATGAATAAAATAAATAAATAAAAACCACAACATGAACTGGGATACAAATGCAATAAATAAATAAAAAAGAATAAATAACATGAACTCCCAGTGGTTACAAGTATGCAAAAACACAACACAATCTGGCATTCTAGTAAAAAAAAAACAACAACAAAAAAACATATATATATATATATATATATAAATACAACATGAATCAGGCTTTATTAAAACCATTCCTTTAAACTGAGAGTAAATGACACAGGTGATCACCACAGCATCCAAAGTCATGACCTAAATAAAGATGTATTCATAAATAATCAGACAGGCGTGAAGGCATGAGATTTAATATTCTGTTTTTGCAGGGCTCCAAATATACGTCTAAAAATAGCCCTCACAGGATTATATCTTGAACAGGAAGCTTTCAGAGCGCTCCATGACTGATCATCACAGGTATTAAAGCGAGCGTTACACTCGCAGAGGTTCAAAGTCCGTCTGAGCACCCGTTAGCCTCTTGATATCTCCATGATATGTGTCAGAAAGAGGCGGGAGGTGATTTCATCCCATTTTTAAAGTCTTTTTTCGCTCCCTTAGGCTCAAAGACACAAAAAGTCTGAGAATCCAAAGGCGCGAGACGAGACGAGAGTCTCTAGTGCATTCACGCCATAAAAATGGTTTCCGAAACCACGTTCCCTGCATTAATCAAAAGTGATGAGTGATTTGAGCTTGTCATTTCATGAATAAATAAGTTTAAAAGCTCCCCGGTGACTGACGGGGAAAAGAGTATTTACTCTAGATGTCCCTCTTTACATCTCCAGCATTTAACCTACATTCGCAGGCTCTCAAACACTTTGGCTGTCACTTCTGTGTCTTTGCTCAAATTTGAAATCTAGGTTGCCGCTGGTGTGCGTACGTGTGAGTAAGTGCGGCAAAATCTAGCAGAAGGACAAGTCCCGGCCTGTCACAGAGAGGTGGTTCACGGTCTATCCTTCCTTGCGCTTTCAGAGCATGTCTTCTTGACCTACTTTGTGGTCTTTGGTTAATCCCTGGATACGAGAGAGAGAGAGAGCACGAGTGGTCTGGGAGGGGCTGCTTTGCTTTTCTTCTGCCTCATTTGACTATCAGATGTAAAGGACAGAGCCCCTTGTAAAAACATTTCCACGCTGCCGTGGGATTTGAATGTGCCATCACAGCACTCTCTGCCATTGTTATTCTTTCCCTCTCTGATCTTTTCCCTACTGCGATCCCGAAGATCTTTTTCTCGGAGGAGGCATCGGAGTTGTTACTGACACCAAAACATGGTTCTCATCAGGTGACAAACACGCTCTGACATCTTTCTTGTCATGTCGCGTCTGGCCTTGTTTCTAACTTAACACGCCATTCTCTGGAGAAGCCACTTTTTTTTTTAGTAGGGCAGGCTTTTGTATAAGAAGCACGCTTTTCCTTGTGGACTTTGCTGCGCATCAGAATCCTTCCAGATTGAGATAAGCTCATTCTAAAGGACAGTGTATCGGCTTTCTAAGTGACACAGTTGGGTGAGATTTTATTACTGAGCGTTAAAAGTATCGAGTTATTGAACCTCTCTTGTCGTCCTGGTCCGTGTCGGATTGCTGATGTTGTGGTTGATAGGGGATCGTGTTTGTGTTTAGGACATGTGTTACAGACCTCAGCTTCACTGTGGATGAAACAGAAGGAAGTCTGTATGGAGGTTTCTGCTTTTGAAGGAATAGTTCACCCCAAAATTTAACCTCTGTCAATATTTACTCACCCTCAAGAAGCCATTTGATAGCTTGGACTGAACTTGGCCTGCAAGCCAATATGGTGGTTTTCACTGCATCACATAAAATGTCAATTACATGATCAAACATTATTGGTTCTCATGACCAGAAATAATTTAAAAGTCATTTTTGAAGCTATTCTATGGCTTTAGGACACTTGAAATACATCAAATTCAATTGAAACTGCACCAGTATTAGATTTTTCATGTTATGGGACAATAACTGATACATTTTAAAATGATTAGATTAAGAATTAAAATAATTATTTTAATAAGAGGTCAACTGATATATTGGCACTGATACGCTGATGAAAAAACGTTGTCATGAAGCACGTTTTAAGTTACATGTATTTAATATACAAAGCGTTTACATAAAAGTCATTATTGTTAATGTTGTAATGAAGTTCATCAATAATTATCAATTGGTTTAGTTAGGCTGGTTTAGTTAAGTTTTTATTTACATGACAGATTATAAAAAACTATCAGCCGATTAATGGATTATTGACCAGATTTTCAAAATTCATTATTGGCAAAATTCAATATTGACCCTTAATATTAATAACTTTAATTATTGTATATTTTATATGAAAGTAAAAGAAAACTAATGCTATATACTGTTGTTATATATAAATATGAAATATTATAAATTATTTAGTCTAAATGTAGTACACTGAAAACTTAAAGTGAATTTGTTTGCATCACAACATTATAGTGTACAATATGAAAACTGAATCTAAGATTTACTAAATATTGCATTTAACAGTGTTAGTAAATTATTAGTGTTAAAAAATTAACTTTAACATTAAGTGAGCTTTAAATTATGGTAAAACAAGCATGCACAGTTAAATATCCTACATTGATCGATACAAATCTTTAATATCAGCTCATAAACAATATGGTATTGACAAATTGTGCGTCCCCATCCTTTAGCGTTCAAAATAACAGCATTCAGGTTTGGAACGACATGAGGGCGAGTACAAAATGACAGAACTTTCATTTATGATTGCAATATTCCTTAAACACGTCTATATTCTAAACCAAATTGAGGGAAATGAAATATGTCAACACATGTCTAGAATGATAAGTACACCCAAAGGTCACGTCCTAATGAAGTTCTGTAAGGTCAAAATCAGCCTATGACTTTAAAACAGCCCAATCTGCATTGTTTGCATGAGGCCCACCTGTGGGGGAAACTCAGCTGTCAGCGAGACCCCCCTTCACCCAGTGAGCCGATCAGAGGACAAAGAGACAACTCCGCAAGGTTACACTGCCTCTCTCTCGCTCTAGACCGGCCGCTCAGGGGGGCGGAGGGGGGAGGAGGAGAGCGGCCATAGCCCCCCCCGGGCACATTTCCTCTGTTCCCACGGGGGCATTGACATTCAATTGCCCCTGTTTGCTCATTATCAGAGCAGCATGGAACAGTCTGAGGCCGTTTTAACAGGCCGTATGTAGTAGAGATAAAACTCCCTGTTCAAGGGGGGAGACTGCAGTCCACAACAACCATCTCTCACTCTCACTCTCTCTCTCTGTTTTCACACATACTCACTTTGTCTTTCTCTCTCACATGTGTCTATATTGAAAACAAGCAATATGATCCAACAAAATGAGAATGCCCCCTGGGCAATCACAGTTCTGGGTATTTACAGGAAATATGAACCAAAAATGATATAAAAATATGAACAAAAATAATTTAAAATCTAGTCAGGAACACTTTGCTGCAATACACCGTTTCGTCACATATATCATCTCGTTAAAGCGTGCACCCGAACAGAGCACAAGCAGTGATGTATGATTTACGAAAAAATTGCTCTTACAAAACAAATCTTTTGAATGAGTCAAAAATATTCGCTTGAACCTGATCTCACTTTTGATTTAAAAAAAAAAAGCAGTTTAAATCAGACTCACTCGGTAAGTGAATCATCTCACTCAAATGAATTATTTGAATAATTGATTCACTGATGATTCATCATCCAGAGTCATTACTAAACTGACTCCTTCACTGAACAATGAGTCATTTTTCAGCTAGGTCCGATTCAAAATGAATCATAAACCATTACTGTGATGCACAAGTTAATGACACAAGACTGTTTAGACTGTTTAGCCATAGTAGTAATAATAATAATAATAAAGTATTTAAAAGTATTTTAAAATCATTAAAAAATTTTACAATTCTATTAGCCAAACATTTAAAAGGACAGTTTACCCAAAAATGAAAATTCTGTCATTAATTTCTCACCCTCATGTCATTCCGAACTTTAGTTCATCTTCGGAACACAAATTAAGATATTTTTGTTGGAACAACATGAGGGTGAGTAATTAATGACAGAATTTTCATTTTTTGGGTGAAATATCCCTTTAAAATATCTGGTCCAATTGTAAGATTAAATTGACTGTAAGAAGTTTGTTTGTGTAACATTCAATTCAAGTTATTATTATAACACTTTTCACAATACATATTGTTTCAAAGCAACCTTGCTTGTTTTAGTGTCACAATTAGGAAGTATTGTTATCAGCAGTTATTATATGGCAGTAATATGCAGCTATAAGATAATATGTTATGTGATTTGTAAAGTTATGTTTCAGTTAAACAAACACAGTTTTAGGCAGCAATTACTTAACAATTACAATATAAGGATCATATCTACACTGTAAAAAAAATGACCGTGATTTTAACGATAAAAAACTGTGAAAATGCTACAGTAAAAACCGGTTAAATGGTTAACGGTAAGTTCCTGTAAAATTTACAGGGAAAAACTGTAAACTGACGTTCCCAGAATTCCCTGCGTTGCATTTCAAATTTTGTTTGAATTTGATGTTTTTTCTTTTAAATAATTATGTTTCTTCTTAGTTTTTTCTTATCAGTTATGTTTATTAGGGTTGTATGTTACATCTAATGTTGTTAAATTAATGTTTATTGCATAATTCAGTTTGAGTCTCAGCATGATGGTGTTTAGTGCTTGTGTGAATGACACTGTGCACCTTCTATATATGTTATTATTTAAAAGCTGCTTGTGATGTGCTTTGGTTCATCATG
>JAFVLL020035214.1:0-7500 GCA_021397915.2 Tor tambroides
TCTCAGAATTGCGAGAAAAAAAGTCAGAATTGTGAGATAAAAAGTCGCAATTACCTTGTTTTATTTTTTATTCAGTGGCGGAAACGGGCTTCCATAGTTTTAACAACTGCTTTTCCTTCTTTGAAAACATCCCCCTATCTATATGCTTGCGATATCTTCAAATTATAATAAAACCAAGCACTTCATCAATCCATAGAGTGAAATATATACAATCCCTGAACTAGAGGACTGAGTGCACTTCATAAAATGACTGAAGTGCTTAAAAAAAAAAAAAAAAAAGTGTTCCAAAAAAAAAATTAAACATTAACTGGGTTAGTAAAATTAGTTAAAGTAGAAGCCTTTGTGTTTTTAAAATGAATCAATCTATGAACAATGAGGAGAAATAAATAGGGCTTTCACAGGCAATCCTTTTGACAAAAAAAATCATTTTTTCCTCCAAGGCTTTGATTATAAATGCGATAATCGAAAAGTGCTCATCCATGGATAGTCTCACTAATTCATTGAGAAAGTAAATGATAAATCAATTAAAGGAAGCCCTGGAAGATAATGATGCAGTCATCTCAGTCTATGAAACGAACAAAGCCAAACTCACTAATTAAAACTAATGAAATTCATGATAAACACCAAACCCAGACTCAATCAACAGATTTACCTGTCTAATGTCCAGCATGCTCCTCCTGAATGTGTAACCCTGGTAATCTAGAATCTATTAGTCTAGCAGAAGCACAGTATTGGGCTGCGATGCATTAATAGCAGAAGACCAGCGCTTCCGGGACGAGGTCATGTGATCAGCATCAACAGCTCTTAGTGAGGATCAATACAGCAGTTCATCACAACACCGTCCTGCAGCTCTCTGTGATCTCAGTTTGAGTCCTGCACAGTGCAGGCATTGATGAAACTCATCTTTGCTGGATAACAAAGTGTTTTTGAAAGATTTTATGAATGCAAAGCTCCAGTCTAATGCTGCAATAAAGCTTCTGATGAACCTGTAGCTGCTGTAAACACTCGCTTTCGATAAAACATTATGACAGGCATGAGTGTGCTGCACGACATTCACACTAACAGCACACAACAGATCACTACACACTTACAAACACACTCAGACACACACACACAGACCCAGACACACACACACACATAGACAGACACACACACACTCACAGAGACACACACACATAGACAGACACACACACACACACACACACACACACTCACAGACACTCAGACACTCACACACACAGACACACACAGACACACACACAGAAACACACACTCACAGACACACACACACTCACAGACACACACACTCACAGACACACACACTCACAGACTCACACACTCACAGACTCACACACACACAGACACACACACTCACAGAAACACACTCACAGACACTCACAGACACACACACAGAAACACACACTCAGACACACACACTCACAGACTCACACACACACACTCACTCACAGACACTCACACTCACAGAAACACACACTCAGACACACACACTCACAGACTCACACACACACACTCACTCACAGACACTCACACTCACAGAAACACACTCACAGACTCACAGACACTCACAAACTCACAGACACTCACAGACACACTCACAGACACACACACTCACAGAAACACACTCACAGACTCACACACACTCACAGACACACACACACACTCACAGACACGCAGACACACTCACATACACACAGAGAGAGACACACACACACACACACACACTCACTCACTCACAGACACACACACAGACACACACACTCACAGACACACACTCAGACTCACACACACTCACACGCAGACACACTCACAGAGAGACACACACACTCACTCACTCACTCACTCACTCACACACTCACACACTCACAGACACACACTCACACACACACACACAGAGAGACACTCACTCACTCACACACAGACACACACACTCACTCACACACAGACACACACACTCACTCACTCACAGACACACACACTCACAGACTCACACACACACTCACTCACTCACTCACAGACACACACACACAGACACAGACACACACACACACACACATAGACAGACACACACACACTCACAGAGACACACACACATAGACAGACACACACACACTCACAGAGACACACACACAGACACAGAGAGACACTCACTCACTCACACACAGACACACACACTCACTCACACACAGACACACACACTCACTCACACACAGACACACACACTCACTCACTCACAGACACACACACTCACAGACTCACACACACAGACACACACAGACACACACACACTAACTCATCTCAGATCTATACTGAAATAAAGAACCATCTTTAATGAAAGTGGGACTAATGCAACCCAAAAATAAATAAAACAAGAAAAGTTTAACTAATAATAATAATAATAATAATAATAATAATAATAATAATAATAAATGTCTGAAAGCTTCATATAATGTTTGAAGGAAATTCCAAATTAACGTATTCGTGATTTTTAATAAGTTAGTATTATTATTTATTAGAAAGCATTTTTGCAGGAACTGTGTTAAGCAAGGAAAAAGAATCAAACTCAAATTCAATCTAAAGCACAGAGTAAAATAAATAAATAAAATACTAGATCATTTGAATGCCTGATCTGTAGCAAAAAATAAACAACAGCATAAATGATGAGTTGTGGAGCTCTGATCTGGTTCGTCAGGAAGCCGCATGATTGAATGCGACGCTGCTTTAGTGTCTGGTCTCCAGAGGCCAGTGTCCAGAGGATGACAGTCACATGACCGCTCATGTGCTCAGAGCCCCAGCCTCAGAAAACACAAACAACAGAGCTGTCCTCGCACACACCAGATTACAACACACTGATGACACAACTGAACAAAAATAACAATAAAACAAAGCTAACTGGAGTAATACTGGGTGCCCTGAAACCTGTCCTGCGCTCAATCATGTTTAACACATTACTGTAAGCTACACACATGCAGCCTAACTCAGCATTAATCAGCTCTGTACTCTCTCTTCATCAGAACTACATTCATCTGCTGTCTCTCTCGCCACAAAACAAACATCTGCACAGTTTAACAAACTCTAACAGCTGCTGCAAGATTATCAACCAGTTTGTATATCAGACAGAAGATAAGAAATTTAACAACATTATAAACAGTAAAAAAGATACTTTTTAATTATATATCAACAATGATGACTATTTATGTTTTTGTCAAATATTTACAATGCAATATTTATATAAACTGTAGAGAAAGTGTGGCCATGATGTAATACAGTACAAAAAAAAGTGCAAGGGAAAAAATGTACTTGTGCAGCATCTACTGTAGGATGATATTATACAGTAAATGTGAAGTTTCTGATGTAAGATGTCACAGCACAGACTAGTTTTAACATGCATTTCAAATATCGTGTGAATTTCATATAACTGTCAAATAATCTGGTCATTTTGATCAGATATCAGATTTGATAAGGTTTCTTCCTCTGCTGTAATTGAGATATCTGAGCACATTTACACTGAACAGCACGATCTGACAGCAGACAGCATTACTTCACACGATAAACACTGATATAGTGCTCAGATTAATGATGAAAGCCTCAGGATTCACGCAATCTAACTTCCCATTGTGTGGGAAGACGCAATACATCACGAATAAATACATGTCAGTCATCATTTAATAAAGATATCGACACATCATACTGCTATTATTAAATATAACATGACTCTGATAATAACCAGTCTTACAGAAAGACCATCACTGCGATCATAGTTTGTCAAAACGCCACAGTTAAGCGCTAATAATCAGCACAGAGAGGACAGCAGAGATTGCGAGGCAGTGTTGTTATGTGTCGTGTTATGATGTATGAGAGTGTTATGATGTATTAAAGTGTTATGATGTATGAGAGTGCTTCGCGGTAAACTGCGGTGTTTTGACGGTTCGGTCTCTGTCAGGCGGCGCTGGCCTCACCTCTCCGCACAGACGGAGCTCGCCGCTGGGTTTCACCGGGATCTGTGCTGTCAGAAGCGGCTCGGATGCGTCCCTCGGCCCGCCGGCCTCCGTTACGCGCGGTGCTGCAGCTCAGTGATCCAGAAGCGAACCGAACCGAAACGAAAGCGCTTCCCTCAGTCAGAGCACTCAGGACGCCGCCATCTTCCTTCTGCCTCCAGCGGGGCGCTGCGCATGCGCATGGCGCGAGTCTCACGCGTCTGTCAGCTGACCGCTGAGACCGGAAGTGCAGCGAGCAGTCACACTGTGCAAGAATAATTACTATTTTTTTCATTACTGTAAGGTTTAGGTTTAGGGTTTGAGTAGGTGTAGATGTTAATAAAACACAATCTGATAGGTAGAAAATTAAATTTCATTGTTAGTTTCCGGTCGGAGCTGTAGCCAGCCGAGGGTTAAAGAGATAAACTAGATTATTAATTGTATATTTTTTTAATGCAAGAGGAGTGAAAACACTATTTTTTCCCCCTTTATGAAATTTATCTCAAATTTAAAAAAAAACCCTGTTAAATTTGAATTTATGGGGTTTTTTTATATGTGCAGCCCTTTAATTAATAATTTTATGTAGTAACAATTGTACCCTTATTTTGAACTTACTGAATTGGTTTGTATTTTTTAATTCAATGAAGAAAAAAAAAATCAAATGCAAGAGGCAACACTGGGGATTTTTATTTATTTATTTTTAATTAAATTTCCTTTTTTTGGTGAAATACTACAACATCAAGACTCATAAACTGATGTAATATCAAAAAGAAATACATAAATACTAAATATTATATTTTGACCTGTTAGTACAAATTTGGCCAAACTGATGTTCAGGAAACTTCCTGCACTTTGATCACACTAAATTAATCAATAATATGACCACAATTAGTCTGTCTGTCCCTCTTCCCCTTTAGATTAGATAACTCCACTTGCTTTTTTATGAATGCGTTCTGTATTTGTAACATGAAGCAGTCATTTCAAGTATGTTCATATTACACACACTGATAATATAATGAAGTATGTTCATATTACACACACTGATAATATAATGAAGTATGTTCATATTACAGACTGATATATGATGTGTTTGAAGTGTGTTTTGCAGCTGTGGGTCTGTTCGTCTATGATCACAAGAACCCCTGTCCTGAAATTTATTTACCTGAAAGAAAAAAAATAAATAAATACTGTGGGGAAAAATAATATTATATGTGTAAAATGTTATATTATTAGGAAAATGTTTAGTTTCTATTACATGCTATAGTACTGGTAGATCATTTTAATCAATTATTTATTTATTAATTTTAATATGTTTATTTGTTATTTAAATAAAATGTTACTTTTTTTAAATCAAATTTAGTTAGTTAGCTTATTCCTTTTAAATTGTCTTTGATTTACCATTTTGTTTCTCTTCCAGTGCGTCTGAATGCAACCAAACTAATAATAATGTTAGAAGAAAAGGAAAAGCTCTGAAGCATCTGATGCAGGAGGAGATACAGATGTAAAATGTAAAGATATTTGTGTTGATGCACTGGATTCAAAGAAATGCGTAAAGATGAAGGAAATGGTCACACAGTAATGGATGGGATTGGCCTTTTCTGAAACAGACAGAGTGGCTTTTAGTTCAGAAAGACCCAGAGAAGCTCAAGTATGTATCTGTGTGACCGGAGGAGACCTTCAGAAACAGATGAAGGCTGGAAAGAGCTGATGGCATGCAGGAGAAAAGAGCCTCTGCTACTGGACTTCATTTGGGCTTCAGTCTGAAAGATATCAAGGATATCAAGCTTGGATGTGCTTTTTCTTGCACGGCTGATGAAGATGCATCTCAGCGATGTCTCCTCGTTCCTCTCTGAACCTGCGTCTCGGGTCACTGATGGTGAAGATGATGAAGATGATGAATGTGAGAGACACAGCAGGAGCGAGTCTGACGGTGAAACAGAGAGACGGGAGGAACGAGAGAAGGTCTCATGGATGACTGGTGTCTTCTGTGTCCACGCCTGGCTGCTGCTCTTCTCTGAATAACACTGAAGTTCACTGCGCTGCTCAGATACCTCACTCCAGCTTCACACAGCGCTACAGAAGCAGCGAGCAGGAGTTTATCAAACAAGAAAACCAAGACTTCTTAGATCACTGGTTCAGTGAAGAACACAGCAGATCTTATTCTGGAGCTGGATAATGCTGTGATGATGAGACATTCATCTATCAAAAACGTGGAAAATATCAACTTATTTCTATAAACTGCTGGGAAAGACCTCCTAAATGTGCTGGTTGTGTGAAAATAGGTCATATAAAGTGATTTTTCAGATAAAGCAAAGGGAAATCAGGTCAAGGAGCCACAGATGTGATTGGTGATCGATGCATGGATCTGAAGCCGCATCAGAGACTTCTTACAGAGAAAGACCAAGTGTTTTCTCAATCTCCTCCTCTGTGCGTGAGCTTTAGAGACGGATGTTTTGCTGAAGATAAGACAGCGATTCTCTCGTCTCGTGTTGGTCAGCAGCACCATGTTTGCATCTGTTACAGTAGCAGCAGAAACACAGTCTGATTAGATTGATTGTGGTTTTGCTGATATGACTCTCTCATACGCTCTCAGCGCCTGTGCACAAACTCAGACTAGATCGTGTTTTCCTTCTGCTTCACCGCTGCAGACTGTCAGTCAGTTTTCATCTAACTGTACAGCTCTTTCTTCATGTTTTTTGACATGTTCAGTATCTTAAGTTTGTCTTTACATGCGAAGGGCATCAGTGGACATGGACTCAGATTCTATGTGGGTTTGGTGATTTCTTTTCTTAACCCAATTAAAAAAAGTTACACATAGGTCCATAGTGGACAAAAATGTCTGTGTCAAAAAATTTGTAAAAATTTGAAAAATCATTTGATTTGTAAAAATCATAAAAATTTGAAGCTTGGGAGTTAAGTTTGGTCTCATTTTAATTAAAGAAGACCCATGGCAGATTATTGTTGAAGTAAACGTTTAAAAAGTGAAACCAAAAAGAAAAAAAAAGTTATAGCGGTTTAAGTTTATGAAAATGATTTATGAACAATATTTTATATAACATATATATTTTATGAAATATGTTGAACTCTAAACCTGTTAGAAAATCAAAGCCATAAATCTAAACAAATTTGAGGTTGATATCTCAAAAAATGAGCTTTCAGTAAGATTTTGTTTGGGCGCAGTGCCAAATTTTCCCCATTAGATGCCAGCATAACTCCGCTGGTGCTCACAGTGCTTGGGTTTGTGATTAGCAGTAGAGTTTTCTCTCTCAAATATTACAAGCACACACACAATTATTTTATGAAACACATACAGACCACACTCTGATATCCATACCAACACACCCACACAACTATAGCTGCATTATTTATCCGGTTGGCTCTATAATATGCATGTCAGTCCTGTGTTCCTGTGTCTCGTGTTTTTCTCCTCATGTGCTTTCCCCGTGACCTAGTTTATCCCTCGTGTTTGATTGTTCCTTGGTTTCAGCTGTGTTTGATTAATTAC
>JAFVLL020035214.1:12500-13915 GCA_021397915.2 Tor tambroides
ACACGTGAGAGGTCTCTCAGACCCGTGACTGTGCTGCTGATGAAGAAGCCTGAGGGACTCACCTGGACTGCAGGTAAAGGGGGAACATCTGTCCGTCTGAGTCCGCTGGACATGAAGCCTGTGTGAGACTGGACTGAACTGAAGGTCACGTTATGAAGCATCTGATCCGGAGCTCAGCATGTGCTGCCTGTTATCCTAATGAAGTTACTCTAGAGCCGGAGAAAGAGCGCTTCTTCACGCTTCTCCAGACCAACAACAAAACCCACATTCACTACAGCCTCCGACTGAACCTCAAGCTCTGTGAAGCTTTATTACGCTCACATGGAGTCAAACCAGATCTCATTTCACACTGCAGACATCACTCCTCTGTCTAAAAATACTAAAGCCAGACTCTGAGTTACAAAGGAAAAGAAATGTTGTGTCTCACAGGACCACGGTGCTACATTATTAAACATAAATATAAACATACAACAACAGAAGTACAAGAAAACCATTTATAGACCTATACAACGGTTAACCATCGGACTATACATACTGTATACTATAAATATTTGACTATACATACACATAACCTGAGACTGTACAAGAACCTTACATAAATACTGTACATGAAATTGTGCAAAAGAGATATTTTGGGGGAAGCAGCACATAGTGCAAGATGATATGTAGTGCAATGCAAAAGTAAACATATATTATCATACTGAGAACAAAGTAATATTGTCATTATTTGGTCTCTAACTTCTTTCTCTTCTCTTACAGCAGCTTGTTCTGTAACTACATTCTTATAGTGTTGGGAGAAACAGAAAGAAAAAAAAAACATAGGCCTATACATCTTTTACAGAACTTGCAAAACACTTTTCATCTATCAAACATTTCTCAGACTTGAGAAGTAAAGTCCTGATTTTAATAATATCCTCTGTTCATAGTCTGTAGGTCTCATGATCAGATATTGATCCAGATGTGTTTCCTTCAGTCTGTTTGTGATCCTCTCGCTCCCTCTGCTGTCCAAACCTGCTCTCTGTGAGAGAAACCACTGAACACATGAATCTGTCTCACATCTCACAATCATCACAGTGATTTCAGCTCAAATCTTCATCTCATTCAGAGTTAAAGGGGACCTATTATGCTCCTTTTTACAAGATGTAAAATAAGTCTCTGATGTCCCCAGAGTGTGTATGTGAAGTTTTAGCTCAAAATACCCCACAGATAATTTTTTATAGCTTGCTAAAATTGCCATTTTTAGGGTGTGAGCCAAAACGCTCTGATTTTGAGTGTGTCGCTTTAAATGCAAATGAGCTGTTGCTCCTGGAGAAGAGGGCGGAGCTTCAAGAGCTCACGCTCCAGCATTAGCAGTGCTAGCCTTGGCAAATAAACATTCCACGATTAGTACAAGCCTGTTATCTTTACAGAAAACA
>JAFVLL020035215.1:0-63744 GCA_021397915.2 Tor tambroides
AACATCTAACCCAAACGTTGGTTGAAAACAACCCAATTGCTGGGTTTGTCCATATTTTACCCAGCGCTGGGTTGTATTTAACCCAGCATTTTTTAGAGTGTACTTTCAAAAATACTAAAAAATTCTTGCAAAACCCAAACCTTTGAACAGTATGGCAGATGCTGCCTGTATTCAGCCTGTAATCCATATTTGAAGTATTACAGTGTCAACAATGAGTTGATTAAAAATTTTCTGTCATAAAAAAATCTCAAACACACAATACTGACTGGCATTCACAAATCACTGCTCCATTTTTACCAGCCACAGGAAGAGTATGAGACACACCAAATACAAGAGGGTGAACACAAGTCGTCATCTTGGACTTCAAACACACAAATCGTTCACAAGCACAAACGTCTGCAAGACAGTCATACACTGTATGTGTGAGGTCCGCGTTGTGTGCATCTGTGGGGTTTAAGGAGCAGGAGAAAGGGGAGTGTACTCATTAACACATCTGCAGTCCACGACGGGAAAATGTCTTTTATAGCCTACGAGATTTATCACTGCGAAGCTGCAGCGCACCAACAGCTGCTGTTAAAACTACTGCCTCATAACAGCTCTGACTCATCCCCTGAGCTCACATACAGACACAATACACAACTCTTTAGACGCTTAGCTTCAATCTTTAACTGCACTGGGAGTAACAAAAGTTTGAAATGGATTTCCACAACAAGAGAAAAATGTGTCTGTATCGGTATTTGAGAGCAATATTTCTCTCTCTTTGTCTTCAAACATTCCGTTATCTCTAATAAAAGTCTGAGTGTGTGTGTGTAGAAGAGATTTCCACATTAATTACAAGTAGTATCTTTCATCACGTCACTCAGGGTCAATATTCAAAGCCACCGGTGATGTAAAAGGTTGAGTGTGCTGTATGTTGCGTTTGATCATCAGAACCCCAGTGCAGGTGCGCTAGCCAGATCCAAACACGTCTTAATGATGCACGACAGCCTCGGGAGCAGATCACTTTGACAGCAGACACTGGATGCAATCCTTTAACTCAGATCTGAGAGGCAGTAGGCGTCTGCAAAGAGTTCTGAGGTGCATTATCCAAGGCGCAGGCATCCAAAGCGCCCACTGCAGACGGTGGCGAGCAGCAGATCCTAGCCCTTGGCCTGGTTTTTTGACGGACAGCTCACCAAATGGAAGCTAATACCTCCGGAGTAAAGCTAACCGTATGAGTTGATCTTATTATGCCAACTTCTCGGTTACGCCTTGGCTGGAGCTCAAGCTTTTTCATGCTAAAGCTCATTAGATTTATATTCATGCCCTTCGGCGTAGATCAGCACACTGTATCTCTCTTATTTGGGATCAATATGTCTTATATGGTTTACAGAGCGAGGTGGGAAGCTTGTAAAATTGTTAATCCTCTTCTTGCCTGCAGGTTTCCTTGCATAAAAATGATCTTCTGCTGTTTGTTAGGAATTTATTCAATATATAATTGAGGTTTGCTTGCTTAGATTTTCATCAGTAACACAATAAGGTTCAGTAAACAATGAATAACACTTTTAAAACATTTATTAATCTAGGTTCTAAATGTTCATTTCTACAAACTTTTTTTTTTATACACTGTAAAGGAGTGTCTGACAGACAGGGGCAAGAGTCATGATGGGACGGACAGTCTATGTTACTTTAAGTGATGGAGAAGCAGATGAGCAATGAGACGAATATTAGCGTAACAAGGATAGTCTGAGTCTCTGGAGATGAGATGCTCAAACGATAGGAAAAATGAGCCTACTTATAATAAAGAATTGCACAATGAAAATGAATTACTACTGACCGCCGACACCTGAACAGCTTGCAGGCTCACAGGGGAGCTCGTAACGTGCAGTGATTTCTGGGAGTGCACAAAAAATGAGGTCACCGCAAAAGATTAATGACTAAGGCAGACATTACAAAGCTGCGCAATACACTCAAACAAAATATCCAGGTGGGAAAAACATGCCAATCGAATCATTGATCAGAATCCATCTAATTAACTGATCTAGCACACTTTGTCAGAGATGGGTGATTTAACTGTGAGTGACGTGAGAGCAAATTCAGTAATGGAGTCTCCAGAGGGAAAGTGATTGATCCCAGGAGTGTCCAGTGAGTGTAGGCATGAGACCAACCGGCATGGACCCTTGAGCTCCTGAATGAATTCATCCTTTCCCTGAAACCAAACATGCTTTCACACACAAACTAAATAAACACAACCATCACATCCACCCAAAAAAAACAAAAAAACAAAAAACAGGTTTATGGCACTGAACTGCAGATTTGTAATCTGCTGTATTTATTTTCTGTGCCTTAAAAATGGCTTTTTCATTGATCAAATAAAATTAAACTATATAGTACTTTTGACTTTAATAACACTTTAATATATATCCATTTAAGGTCCTAATTAGAGATGACAAGCACGCAACGTTTTGTGCAATGATGCTTATATTAATATAGCAGTAAAAACGCCCATTCCCGTGCCCAAAACAATACGTCTACAGATGAGAGTTTTGAAGCAAGAACTTGTGGCACAATGTTATCCTGCACCACTTCACAGACAATGAGTGGAAAAAGAATTTTAGATCAACACGACAGCCATTTATTATATTCAACAACAACAACATTGGCTTGTTCTGTGCGTCATGCTTCATTACACCATTTCTGTGTCACTGCACATGCACAAAACTGTCCAGTTTCGGTTTTCAATCCAATCAAGTGTTTACATGTCCTATTGAACGGATTAGAAAAGGTTTGCCCCACCCCTCTCAGTCGGTTTGGGCATTCTTATTCTGACTGAGATGTTTACATGGAGCATTTTCATTCAGCTTGGATTTTTAAACCAACTGTAATTGGAATACAGTCCTCCATGTAGTGATGCACTGAAACACCAAAACAAAAATTAAAGATTCATTTAGCCTGAAAAACGAAACCGAAAATAAAGTTAAATACAGGTACAGTAATTGGATAACTGAACTTGGCATACTTCAGACTGTGGTGTTCTTGACTAATTAAAAAAAGTTATAATAAAGTTCTTGCAATGAGCCATATTTTGTTATTTCAGACAAACAAATTTTACATATTGGTACTCCAGCATCCTTTTTGGTCAGGGTGAAGTGCGTCCATACTGATGATAAATGTGTCAAAGGTAATGTATCCTGTAAAACTTTATTTTTGGATGCTATTTTTGGTACATCACTAACTGGTAGTTCAAATTGAAATTATTTGACTTTACGCAGCATCCAGGAGCCAGGTGCATCAGTCCATGTGGAAAAGAAGGCATGTTAAAAAAGTATCAGTTTGATATAATGAAAACATGTCCTTATAAACCACATAAAAACCAAAATGAACTGTGCTTACCCATGTTACATGTCAATCATATGTTCTCTTATTGTCTAAGTGGGCATTTCCAGGGCAAAAGCTAAACATGAACTGGTAATATACAGCAGTGCAGTTCCATTCCATTGAAAGATGATCATAGATACAGTCACTGTGTGAACTCACATGTAACTATTTAGTGTTAGTTGTAGCCTTTTACAGTGAGAATTATTGATGTGTTGGTAGACATGTGAGCAAGGAAGCATTATTCTTCCAAGGTGTCGGTTATTGCCCTTCCTTTAATGGGCTGCCATTTGCAGGAATTATGGATTACACATGGACTGCTCATGGAAATCTCGTCTAAATATGGCCACCTGCGCCTGAGAAGTTTCATTAAATGAGATCCATCCCACCTCCTCAGTCTTTAATCATGTTTCATATTCAGAAACAATTACGCAAGGCAATTTAGCCAACCCAGGAAATGAACAACTCCCATCCAGGCCTTTTCTCTCAGGCAAACTTGTAATTTACCAATTAGTATGCAAAGAGATTTTAATTCTGCCAGCTCCGCACACAAACCACAAAGGCGATTTTTCCTCTTTAACTCCATGTCTGAACCATTAATCACTAATCAAAGCTTTTAATGATGCAGAGACAGACACTTGAATATGTACACAAGATTCTGCTGCTGGAATTATACTCTTTGGTAAGTCCTCATGGATGGAAAAACAACAGAATTGCTCTTGCATTATCAAAACAGCCCTTGTCTTTTTAAGTAATGTAACTGCTAAAAATGTACAGACCTATTCGCAATTTTTAGGCATAAAATACAACCTGCCAAAGACAACAAAATCTGTCCAGTGAACAGCCCTATCACACTGCAAACACAATGTGTTTCAACCATTCAATTTGTCCAGCTCTCTTTTCCTCTCTCATTACACTGTTCCAATGAGGTTTCTCTATCACACTTTATACGGTCACGATGAAACAAGGCAATAAGTATGATGTATTGAATGCAATGCATGGGCAAGGATCCAAAATAGTGAGTGGAGACAACAGAGGCTCCTCCTCTGCAAAGTATGAGATGAATTCTGGGATAGAGTAAACAGTGGTGACCACAATGAAATGAGCTGATTAAACTGAGCTCGGGAGAACTGACAGTGTTTTTATTTGTGGGTATGCTGGCATGAAGAGGAAGGGAAAAAACAAGGACGGCTTAGAAGAGCTGAAAGGAAAAGCTGAAGTTCAGAGCTGGGATGGGAGAGTTCACAACATTTGGGAATTCTGGAAATAAACCCAGTCTCGCACTCATTATCGAATGCTCACATTATCGCATGCAGACATATTAAAAGCATAAGCTCCCCTACCCATCATGATTAACAGTCTAATTTAGACCACAGTGTTTTAGTGCCTCATGTGTGAAACCACATGATGCCCACACAAAAACTCCTACATACCCACTGGTCACAAATATACTAACATGGTAAAGAAAAGCTTCATATTTGAAAAGTATGAGGTAAATATTTGAAAATAAGTGGGGTGGGATGGCGCAGTGGATAAGACACATGCCTTTGGTGTGAGAGACCCGGGTTCGAATCCACTGTGTGACACCAATGTGTCCCTGAGCAAGACACTTAACCCCTAGTTGCTCCAGAGGCGTGCGACCTCTGACATATATAGCAATTGTAAGTCGCTTTGGATAAAAGCGTCAGCTAAATGAATAAATGTAAAACAGAACTTCAAATTATGAGCAGTCTTTTCTAAAAGCAGGAGGCCTGGAGTTTGATGTTTTCCTCCTGTTCTAAGTCTCTACGGCTGTGTTACACGAATCAGTTCCGATGCTCAGCTAATGTGCAGCCCAGCTGCTGAGCGTCTCTACAGCAGAAGCACACACTCAGCCAGATGAGAAGCTGACATCAGACATTTGTGACTGTGGGATCAATTAATAAAAATGTGAACTAAATGGTATTAGGAAATGACCTAATGAGATCTCTTCATTTTAGACAATCTAAATCGTGGAATAGGTTAAAATAGGTGATTAAAGTCATAAAGAAACTGAAATATTTTCTGTATTGTGACATGCATCAGAGTGTAATGGACAGGACAGGACAGGACAGGACAGGATGCCGCAGCATTGGCTGCCCACTGCTCCGGCGCCTGGGGAGCAGTTGGGGGTTTGGTGCCTTGCTCAAGGGTCTCACCTCAGTTGTGGTATTG
The DNA here is from genome assembly GCA_021397915.2 of Tor tambroides. NCBI lineage: Eukaryota > Metazoa > Chordata > Actinopteri > Cypriniformes > Cyprinidae > Tor > Tor tambroides. The sequence continues at coordinate 5,548 of JAFVLL020035215.1, forward strand.
AGGGTGGAGAGAGCACTGGACATTCACTCCCCCCCACCTACAATCCCTGCCGGACCTGAGACTCGAACCCGTGACCTTCGGGTTACAAGTCCGACTCTCTATCCATTAGGCCAAGACTGCCCCAAAAATGCATAGCGATGTAACGATTCACTCAACTCATGACGCGATACAATTCACGATACTGATTTCACGATACGATTTTCTCACAATTTTTTTTTAACGAAATGAGAATTAAGACAAATTATACAGTAAATGAAAAGATGTCCTTTTGTTATTGCTTGGACAAAATGCTGCACAAAATTGAAATATGTCAAATAACAAAACTAAATTGAAATTTTAAAACAAACCCAAAATCAAATAAATAAGGAATACAAATAAAGAAATCTCTTCATACAAACAAACTAAGACTTTGCCTGTTCTCTTTCCATTTAAATTTAGAGGCAACCACTGTAGATTGTATAATTTCCAAATTTGAAGCAAAAACAGAATGGTCTGACTTTTTTGTGAAACTACACATAAAACATATCTGCACGAAACAAAAACAGGAGATGGGCTGAAGGAAAGCATAAATTCACTCTCTGCCAGCAGGTGGCGCTTATGGAACAGCGGCAACAGCGTTTCGTGGGTTACCGCTGTAAACAAAGCAGTGCTGCGCTTATGAAAACTACTTTAATATGCATCGTTCAGAGGCAAAGATAAAAAGAAAATACTACCTAAACTTTTCTAAAGACTGTCAGCTCCCCTCAGAGACACATTCATATAAACTTCTACCCACAACTATATCACGATTTGTTTAGCATCTCAACCGATTTGAAACGTCACATATTTGAATCGATTTTCAACCGGCTCGCGGTGCATCGTTACAACCCTATTTACCCATCATTACAAATATGAAAAAAATGTATGGTGCAGCCGCAGACTTGGTTCTATAAATCAGTTGTTGATTGGATTTTGAAAAGTGGAGACAGATAAACCTAAGCTTGCAGAGACAGGATCTGTGCGGCTAAATGACCTGCATGTGTCACAAAAGAAAATAAATGTTTTCACTAGAAGATCCAGTTCTGACATTTTAATTAAAAATGATGGTGTCACGAATCCTGGCCATGCACTTCTGTTCATTCGCCACCAGAGGTCACTCGCTCACCACATTGTCTCATACACTACACTACTGGCACATGACATTGGACTGCGTTTCCCATCATCCATTTGCACTGACGACACAGCTGATTTCACTAATCACGCTCACACCTGAGGACTATCTCACCCAATCACACGCCTTACTTAAGCCATGGACTTCCTCAGTCTTATCGCCGAGTATTGTTTAGCCTTCCCTACCTTACAGAGCGTTCTCAGTTGTTAGTTTTCCCGTGTTTGATTCCTGCCCGTGTTTTCTGGATTTACCCTTCGCCTAGCCCTTTGGACACTGTTTGTACCCCGTTTGGATTACTGCTCGTTTACCTGGATTATCTCTCTGCCTAGCCCTTGTTGGATATTGTTTGCTGATCGTCGACCCACGCTTGCTCTACGGATTACTCTGTCTTTCCCTTACCATACCTGTTTGCCGTTATTTGACCCTGCCTGTTTATTGACTGTGTTTCATAATAAAGCTCGCAAATGGATCCGCACGTCTCACATCTCGTCTGCCCTGTAACAGATGGTCAAATAAAAGAAAAAGAAAAAAAATAGAAACATAAAATATAAAAAATATACATGGATGAATTGCATATCATGGGGTGAAAACAAAAATTATTTTACGTTGACTTTAAATATCCAATACCAGCCAATAACTTTTAAAATATTATGTTCACATTTGTTCACAATTCTCTGATATTAGTTCATGGTCACATCACATGCAGGTAAACAAATCTTTATTTTTAATGATTGAATTATTTATTAGCTGCAGTTCCTTTGTGAAGCCCCGGGGGTTCATGAATCCCAGTTTGGGAAACTCTGTTTATCACTTGTATGTGAACTTATTACACAAATTAATAAATAAATGAACAACCAAATGTACGAACAAACGTTTTATGAATCAACAGCTGATGTGATATTTGAGCACTTGCTCCTCCATCTCACTCACCAGCTCTGTGGGAGTTTTTGAGGAGGCAGTTGAATAAAACAAAATTCTGAATCAATACACACATCATCCTTTTTCTCAACCTCCTCCTGTAATGCCTTCTGAAAGACTCAGATCTGAAAGATCTCAGTGATACAGGGCACATGAAAGCAACGGAGGTGCATTCAGAGGACACATTAACACACTACTGCAACCAACCTTTGCCAAACAATAGTACATCTGTTTACACCACGGCGCACCCCTTGAGAGTGTTCATCCTTAACCGTATGCCGTGTGTAACTGTCAGTCAGGTTTGCCCTTGTTGCTAACTCCCTCTCCAAATAGAGCACTCCAATGAATTTCATCCCAGAGTGGCCATCCAGAGCAGCAGGGCTACTTCAGATTGCCTCCTCTCTGTGGGGGATAATGTGAAAAAGGGCACCTCTGGATAGCCCTGCAACAGGATTTCCTCTAAGCTGCTAAACTGACTCAGGGTTTATACAGAAAGTGAGGGAAGGTTTTTCACGATGCTTTGCTGGAAATGCTGTTGCAAATATTACAAACTTCACACATTCAAACATACAGTATACACTAAGGGACTTTTTTTGCACTGAATACCTGCTCAAGTCACTGAGGCCAACTGCAGTCTGGTTAATGAGTATATAGTTCAAAAGTGTAGGGTAAGTCTCTTAATCTTCTCAAGTCATTATCAAAAATACAGTAAAAAAGGAGGATTTTTTAAAAAATATAAATATTATGAAAGTCTTTATTGCCGTGCCATGCTGCTTCCAGTGTAGACAGCATCACGGATTATAATGAGTTCAACAGTACTTTGTCACGCTGCTCGCGATCCAATGTAGACACGGTGTTACTGAAAGAAAAAAAAAAAAACCTTAAAAAAATTTCTGACTGACCCCAAACATGTCAATAGTAGTTCACATGCTCAACAAAGCTGAGCTACAGTCACATTATCAAGGTCCAAATTCATAAAAAAAAGCTGACTGTTAACATTTCAGTCAAGCTAAAGAGTGTAAAGTCATCATGAAACTGAAGTCGTGACAGACTTCACAACCATATTGTGATGTACTTCCAAGTGAAATTGCTTTCAAAATAAAAAATGTAGGGTGGTGCTTGATTTTATCCATCGTTTGGTGATTGGATCGTGAAAAATACCAAAAATAACCAGAATGGCGAATCTAAATGCGACTGGCTTATCTTCAACATATTTTGGCATAAGTCAGCAGAGTCATTTCACAGGAAGTGCATGTTTTTATGAATTTTGATTAAATATTCATAAAAACAGATTAATTTTTCACAATAAAACAAGTAGCATGCATTAAAGAAAGCAGGGTAGATTTTGATTTTGGTTTGAAAAAAAAGTTTTGACTGACTGAAATCAAACTTTTCAATGAACATGTACATACTTATTGTACCACTCACTCTCAAACAGTTCTGGTTATTTTTTCAGTTCCAGTGTTGCTAGATTCAGCAGGAAAGAGTTCAGGTCTGCGTGGAATATGATAAGACTGAGAGTCATTTCATATAAGCCTGTCAGGACTCATTTTCTTACCCTAGTGACATGTCTGTTTATGGCTGTCAGAGTTCCAACACCCTTCTGCCATATTCCTACCAACACTGAAGATTCTCACCTCCAGACCGTGATGAGCCTTGAATGAAAGGATCTGTGTTTGAACAGAATAACAAAATGACTTGTTGCATAACGAAAGAAGGAGAAGCACGAGTTAAATTCTAACATGAAGGTGGATTAATAAAAAAAACTTATGTGCACACGCCACACACACACACACACACACACATTCAGAGATCTCCTGCTGATCAGGCCTCCCTGCTGTGGTCAGAGACTTGATGCGGCCTTTCTGTGTCTTTCTGATGTTACAGCAAAAAAGAGGGATGAGAGACGAGGGGGAAGGTGGGGGACATGAGGAGCAGAAAGCTGAGAGAAAAGAAGTAGGGGTTCTTAACATGACCTCAACTGTTAACCTAAAGTCTTACCAGAAAAAAAAGAAGATATTTTTATCTTTTTCTACCCCTTGTTCTTTAGCCTCTGCTCTGTTATCTCTTTTAAAAAAGTACAAAAATTGTACCTTTCCTAGTCAATGGGGCAGTATACTCAAGGTACACCTTTGTACCTGGTCTACCCACAAAGCTACTAGTATGTACCCGTAAGATACTAATATGCACCAATTGGGGGTACAATGAGGTACTTGACCCAGTGCCAACTAGGTACAGCTATTGTACTTTTTTTCTGACAGCAAGTTTTCATGCCATTTTAAGCAGTGACATCAATATCCTACAGTTTAACATGCTAAACTATGTAAAAGAACATTTCTAATTGTTTTATATAAATAAATACACATGCATTTTAGATACTTATATTACTATAGAGACATATTTATAATATATATATATATCATATAATATTTGCACTTAATTATTTTAAAATACCTCAAATTATTTAAAGGGAACTGCAAAAAAACAAAAATTATGGGGGGAAAATGGTGACCCTTTTAACCCACATTAATACTGATGTTAACATGGTCCTTGGCATTTGAACTACTACATTTCTATGGATGCATGATAACGAAGACTGAGGTGACTACTATTGTCAAATTATGACTGATTAGCAATGAATGTCCTCTATTCTATACTACTTTGTTAAAAATTAAATTATAAAATTGTATAGTTTGTATGATACATGTGAATTTAAGCATGACAACATTACAAAAGTTCAGGGTTGCCAAGTCCACCGTTTTACCGTAGAATTGGGCTTTTTTTACTTTTATTTTTGTTTCGCAGATGTGGCAACCCTGCAAAAGATGGATATATATTTATTTTGAAATTTGCTTGCACAAAATAAACAGCCTGAAATAAAAAAAAAAAAAAAAAATTAAAAATCCAGTATCAGCCAATACTGAAAGCAATATTGGTAAAATAAATAAATAAATAAATAAATAAATAAATAAATATTATCAATATACTAGGCATCCTTAAATATACAAATATACCAATATACTGGGCATCCTAAAAAGAAAAAGATCAGTGCGAAATAATACATACAAATAAACAGAAAAACAAGTAACTGGTGGTAAAACTGGATTCTTTATTTGCATCTATGGTTCTACAAAGAAGATTCAACATCCATGGAACCTATCCAGTGCACAAAAGTTTCATTATAGTGGAATAATATTCCTTAAATTATTAAAACATTCTTGACACGAAGAAAAAAAAAATGGTTGTCTAAGAACTGTTCAATAAAGGGATCTCTGCAGAACCCAAAATGGTTCCTGTATGGCATGAACCATGGAGTGTAGGTAAGTGATGTAAAGAAATGGCGGCATAGTTACATTTCGAACACTTTAAATCATTACATTCCCCCCCTGCACAAGGACAAGCACACATGCTGTTCATCCCCCTTCTCAGCTCATTCAAGACCACACCATTAATCCAGACTCTGATTGGTATGTAATTCTGCAGAGCTGCATTATGCCCCAGCCGCTCAGCCCACTCCTGTGAGAAGCACAGCATGTTCTGGCGCTATGACCTCAGGCCTGGACACGGTGATCTGCCCCCACCAAAATCCATCCCAACACCCTATTACATATTTAAAACCAGCTAATCCTCCTGCACCTACAGAATACTTCTATATGAAAATCCCCAAAACCATACTGACACAAGAAGCAGCTGAGCTTTCTCACAGCCATGTTTCCTTATCTGCTGCATGCAGTACGTTCAGTGTCTGGAGAATGATCAGTGAGCCCTGATGTTTGACCTCTGACCCAAAGGCTGGTTATCTTTGCCACCACACATGTCCCATCCCATCTATATTACATTTTCACATAATTAACACCACTGAGATTTTACATACGCCTTCTACGGGAAGAAATCAAGAGTGTGTGCCTTCATAAATATTTACTGTACAGCATTAAATTTTAAGATGTTGAAAATACTGTCCTACAAAAGTTCCTTGTACAATGTCCTGTGTGTGTTGTGCTTATGATGAGCTACTTTGTGAGGAGCATATAACACACACACACACACAATTATACACAAATGTTATTTGTGTGGTAAATGACAAATGCACTGTAAACATGTTTACAGTGTATTTGAGGATGACAAAATGTGATCTATTCAAATGCACATATCCAGACATTTCAGAAGCAAACCCAATATAGGAATTAAAATATTACATTAGTTAAAATCACACTGGGGTTTACTTTAGCTTTTATCTCCTAAATTTTAGAAGTTCTTTCTGAGTCTTTACTATTAAGATATCATCTCAATCTAAGAATCCACAAAAAAATAAAGCATGTCAAGCGTTTTGAAATGCAATGCAAGAAGCAGCAGAGTAAAAAACAACAAACACATCAACAAAATATAGGCAACATGTCAGCTATAAAGTACAAAATACAACATTTCTATTTACATAAAACAAGACAACTAGATGAATTAAAGATGCATAGTCATTACTGCAGTCAGACACTGTGGAAAAGATGGGCTCTTATTGTGATTAATGAACAGAATTATTCCTGTCTGAAAATCTAACAAAGATGCATTAATCGATACTAGCCAGAAACTAACAGCCTGTTGAAACACTTTCACACAGAACATCAACAGGCATAAGTGAGGTGCAAATGAATGTCTAATCTTCTCTAAGCATTTGGCTTCTTTCTGCTGCATTATAAGAGGCAATTCACCAACCACACAGCCTTTCATAGGTGAGCTCACCTGAGCCCAAGCAATAAAGCAGCTTCAAAGAGTCCCTCTGCCCCCCGAATTATTTATAGGCTACTTAATTTCGCATTTGGTGAATATTGTACCGCTGGCTCTCGATGATGAGCTGGAGAATTGAATTATAAACTAAGAATGAGGCGAGCGTGATGTGATTGCTGACTCTGCAGTTGCTGGGGGTCACAAATGGCGCGTAAAATCAGCCCTCTGTTCAGGGGAAACTCACAAAAATACATTATCGTTCAACAATAAAGGCAACTTACCGAGAATCCAGCCCAAAAGGGACACGAATGTCTCACCCTCGGAGACGTAGTGAGGGCCAAAGCGGCGAAACTGACAGCCAAAATGAGACTCCCGAGCACCATCTGTGAAACTCCCAGAGAAAGCATGATGCGAGTCCGGGTTCGAAACTCCCTCAGCCGCGAGAGGCTGCGGGACAGAGATACCGGGCTCAGAGACCGACCCCTCGGCATTGCACTGACGGGCATGGTCACGACTAAACAGTTTAAATGAAACCAAAACTTGAGTTAAATCAGCGGGCTTCGGGTTTACAAGACACCTCTGAGTTCAGTCGCTCCGACATACACAACGCAAATACGAATTCATAGCGTGTTGGCAAGACGCGCAGACCATCATCCCGTTACACGAGGAACCTCACGATGTCCTGCTCTCAGTGTAAGTGCGCTGTTTTCAAGCAGGTGTTTCAACTAGCGTGATCCAAAATCATTTCAGTAAGACAATGAGGTAAGCTTTGCGTAAACGCACGCTGTATGGTCGCCAGCTTCGAGGAAACGCACGGGATAGGTGATCCATCAAATCCGTTCACAGCCGTGACAGTCCGTTAATGAAACCTCTCACGGTTCTGGACAGAGAACGTCTAAATAATAAAGATAGCATTCAGAGGAACGAACTTCACATCGATCGCGCGTCTGTACTAGCGGCGAATGACGCGGTTTGAGGTTCCACGACGCGTTTCCAACGTTCGACTCCAGTGTAATAATGTTCGTTCGAATCTTGAACAGCAGCCGCAGCCTCGTGCTAGTAGTCTGTCAGTTAGATGTTTGAGCAGGTGCTTGGGTAGAGGAGGAGATGGACTGACGTGCCGCCATATGTAGATTCAGATAGATGGATGCGGGCAATGAACTCATTCGTGGAGCCATAAAAGCCAGAGTCCGTGAATGGATATTATGAGCCTACTCAGTCTTACTTATTATTCATATTGTTACTTTTCATTAAACTCGCTTTAAGACTGAGCCTTTGCGTTCGGTTAATATGCCATTTAAATATGCCACATGAAGAAGAGTGCTGCTGTACTGAATATTAGCATGGCTCTCATGAGATATTCTGCACTATTGTGAATGTGATGAAGGTTTTATACAAGTTAAATTACTAGTTTCCGTCAACCTTCGTTTCAGACCAAAATTTACTAGTTTAATTGCGATATTATTCTCTATAAAAACAGAAGTCAAAAGCGTCATGTTTCACTCCAAGCAACGCACAGAACGAAAGCAGGTCTGGAACCAAGTATGTGAATGGAACGGAGCGACTGAGATTGTCCCGTCCTAAATCAAGGCGATCTGTATTGATTCCGCTGAAATTCCATTCCGGATTTTCCATTTTCCTACAAGCTAGAGAGAGAAACCCGTTCAGAGCTACCATGGAGCGAGAGAAAATGCTAACCATTTAACTTTTAAAAACGCACTCCTCGCTGTAGACAAAATCATTCCACGTCGATTTGTTAGATGAAACATGTTTCGACTGGAAAAAAAGCTATTCACTGACCTACTCCTGTCTAAATCTTCATAAACACGGAGAAGTGAAGCGATAGAAACGCTCTGAAGACCGTCTCTGTTGGTGCCCACTGAACCGCCAATCAGATTTGCGGACGAGAAAAGTTGTATGACAATAAAATGTATTGAATTTATATAATTCCACCAGAAACATTTATGACCAAAATGTAGCCTACTCCTGGGTTTGCATAAAAAAAATTAAAAAATTAAAAAATAATCATGTATTTTAAATGAGCTCTCTATACATTAAAAAGCAGACTGTACTGATTTAATGTTAACATTTTTTATATGGTTGGAGAAAAGTCACATGACCAGACCTGTTTAATTCAAGTTTGCCCTTCTGAAAGATCATGTCTATGCCAAAGCTCCTTAAAAGGAAGGATGTTAAAAATGTCATAATATACGCAGACACAGTTAACATTACCATATTTGGTTCATGTAATATTTACAAGGTCTACAGTTAATATATTAAGATAGCTTTGTCTCACATAAATCATTACATATATAAACAGCAATCACAGAGGAAAACCCAGAGCCCCATTTTTTAATAAATTGACTTAAACTATCAAATTGTAGCTTTCAAAGTATGACACATGAAACAAAAGTTCGAAGACATATACATTTATCATTCCCTTTCCCCCACACTTGCCTCATAGTAAAATAATAACACTATTTTTTTAAACTTTCTATAGTTTTAAGCAATAAAACTAATAAAACGCATACTTCACTAACTTTTTATTATTTCTTTAAACAAGGCACACAGTTTCATTGGGTATTCAAGAAGTAGATGTGACCACTTAAGTGGGCCTGATTTAACCAATCGATTAAAGTTACAGTATCATTACAATCAGTTTTATAATCGCCAAAGGCAACGAACATTCTGGAGTGTGCACAAAGCATTTGCGCCATCTGCAGGCCACAGAGTGTCACTGCACATTATAGTGCAGTGTGCTGTCGCAATGAGACACATTTTCAAAGTCACCTTTCCTATATAACGGGTCACTTCAATCTCTATGCAAAATGCTTTTTGTATTGCAGCCACATCTACGAAAATCCACAATAAAATAACTACACAGTGTATTTTAAAAATTATTTTATTTTTTAATACAGTGGCATACTGGAAATTGTGTTGAAAAGTGAACAAACTCTGCCACATGTGAATAGCTAATGACCAGTCAAAGCTGTGTTATATTGTCTAAAGAAAAAAAAAAAAAAAAGTCTTCCGGTGTGCCATAATAAATCCTCTATTAGTACAAAAATACATTTCAGGACACACAATATAGCATCCAGTATCACAAATAAATGCATGGGACATATTTCGAGCACACCGTTGAAAAGAAACAGGTTTTGAGAATAGTTTACATCAAGCACTTTCTTTTGTAAATAAAGAATAAAAAGAAGGTTATCATTAAAAACGCTTATATTTAGTGTGTATCTGTAGAAAAGGTGATATTATTACTGCTAAGTACACGATCCAAGGCTCAAGGGCAGAACCAGAATACAAAGACGACCGTTTTCATTTCATTCATCCTCTTTTATAAACGTTTCCCCCCTTAAATTTTATACAAAATAAAGACATACAAAAAAAGTCATTTACAAACCAATAATGAAGGCAATATGCTAGCTTTATGTACAGCCAATTGATCTCCTTCCATCTTTTATTTGTTTCTCTTCAAAGGTCATGTGCATAGCAGATAAAAAGAGAAAACCTGTTCTTATCCTTTACGCTGTTCCGCTTGTGTGCAACACCCAGGTTTATTTGTACAGCGGGTTGACAAAAATGGCAGAAAGACAACTTCAGTTTCTTCATAATTTATCATTACAACAACTTAGCGAAAAAGAAACCACAAAGGTTTTTGTTATTGAAAAAAAAGTGTCATTTCAGATAAGGCATCACTGCTTCAGATGGAGTGAGTGAGAGAGAGAGGGAGTGAGTGAGGAAGAATCTGGGAGAGAAAGAGGGGAAAGGAGAGAGCAGCGTTCTTCACACCTGAGTCAAAGCACGTGCATAGATCTCGACACAGCAGGAATGTTCCAGTGCTCAAGTTCACAGGTCTGTGAGGAGGCTAGTGGTGTCTACAAAGGAGCTATTTAAAAAAGGTGAGCCTTAGGTGACACGTCCTTGGCTAGAAAACTTCATCCTGTATTATTCTCAAGACGCCGAGATTCTCTCCGACACTCGCGCTCGTAACTAGCACTGATCCTGCACCTTGACATGATAAAAGTCAGGAAATGTGTCAGATGTACACTTCAACTGCTCGATTGAAAAGCCTAGAACTGGAATTCGATATTCTAGAAAAGTTGCACTATACATTAGAGCCATAACATTACAGTGTGCATACTATATATGAAGGTAAAATACATTTGCAGATTAATATAGTCTATACGTTTAAGTAGCCTAGACTGAATGGAAGAACCTAATAAATCCTTGAAAAAATAGACAACACAACTTAATGTGTCGCAAAATGTTACAGTTGGCTTACAGTGTGAGTATTAGCTGGTCAGTGGCACAGAGCATGCAGTCCATCGATGGTTAATGTCTGTTTTTGTTATCCTCGAAAACCTTTAAAAGCACTTAAAACAAGAGGAGGAGGAAGAAGTAAAAATGAAGATGACGATGAGGAGATTAAAACAGCACTTCATTGAATGTAACCCTCCCTCCAAGTCTCAGAGGTTACCGTAAACAAAGCCAGAGCACAGTCAGGAGACCCTTCATTTAGTGTCACGCGTGTGTGTGTGTGTATTCATAAGGGGAAAGGTCCTCTCTCCTTTAATCTGGTTCCACATTCACTAACGGGACCTGCTGTTGCCCTCCTCAGAAATGGTCAATAAGCACAGACACACAGTTGGCTCCAACCAGGTAGTTGGGATCCCCAGGGAGAGATTTGTTCTGCCAACTCTTAGGATCACCTGGATAAACAGAGAAAATGTAGATGAATATGATGGACGAATGGAGAAAAACATGAACCACCATGTAAAAACATGAAATCAATACCTTTATTCAGCAAGAATGCATTAAACTGATCAAAAGTGACAGTGAAGACAATTTAACAAAAACAAAAGTTACATTTCAAAGAAATGCTATTCTTCTGAACTTGCTATTCATCGACAAGTACTGGAAAAAAATGTATCAAGGTTTCCACAAAAATTTTACACAGTTTTCATCACTTATAATGATAATAATAAATATTTCTTAAGCACCAAATTAGCATATTAGAATGATTTCTGAAGGATCCTGTGACATTTTAAAATATATTAAAATAGAAAACAGTTCCTTTAAATTGTAATAATATTTCACAATAAAACTGTTTTTACTGTATTTTGATCAAATAAATGCAGCCTTGGTGAGCATAAGAGACTTCTTTCAAAAACATTTTAGTGACCCCAAACTTTTGAACAGTAGTGTATTATATGTTAGGTACATGCATAAATGACAGCAAAATGTATTCATTAAATGTTGAAAAAGGCTGCATGCATGCTTGCTTTCTAGTCAGATCCACTACACTAAAGCCAACAAAACACTACCAAAAATCTAACAAAAAACAAAACACATTTGGTAAACACAACCTTCATAAAAAATATTAAGTTAGTTATTTTATAGCATATTTCAACAGCATAATACTGTGCTGTTATTTTAGCCCTTGGTTTGCTGGAGGAAAAGAGAGAAGCGTAGCGGGACACTTAGAGATAAGACAGGCTCTCAGCATGCGTTATTTGTTCTGACAGAGATAATCAACAGAGCCAGAGCAAGAACCAATAAGCTCATAGCCTAAGGTGCTGTAATGCATAAGAACAAAGTTGTTTTTCCATTCATCAAGGTGAAGTGTGTAATTTCGGCACCACTAGCGGCACTAAACAGAAGTGAGAAAAAGTTGATTGTCAAACGCAAAGAGATTATAGTTCTGTTTGGTTTTGTGGTAAAGAAATTCACACTTTATTTGTTAGAATTAAAATAATGGTTACACTACAGTTGCGCATATACTTAGATGTTTTGTAGTTCATTTATAAATCTATAAGGAACTGAGGTACTCCACTGTGATCTCCATCAGAACAACATCTTTGTTAAATCAGTTAGGTAAATGCTCTCTTTCCAGGAAAGTGCAGGGAAATTTGCCTTGAGCTATGGATAAACAATAGCCTTGTTTTCAAAAATGCAGATTAGAGGCAAAGGCCTGCAATGGTTTTGGATGAAGCAGGATTCTCCGATCTCTCCACTGCACAATCAGAACGAGAGGTTCATAAGGAGGCTAATTCAGGGCAGTGCCAGGTTTACCCATAAGAGTTACATAGAGACAAATGAGTGAAGAGAGAGAGAGAGAAAGAAGACCCAGGGAAAACATTTGCTGTTCTCCTTTAGCGGGACAAAGGTAATTCCAGCTTCTCTGCATATTCAGACATTTGGGTGGCTATGTGAGAATCAGTTGAAAGTACAAACAATGTGAGTGAAGTATGATTAATAGATGTGAATTCCCATTGATGAAATCATGAGACCCAAGTGAAGATGGAAAATCTGCAGATCTGTGATTATTCAACTAATCTCAAGGGAGAAATTGAGTGATTTCTCATTGTCCTGATCGAGAGAACACAAAGGCCTAAAACATAAATCTGTCCAAAGAAAATTTTTAGAAGCTTTAGAACTTGCAACCTTAGCACCTGCCAAAACAAATTTACTTTCTTCAATGCAAAATGTCCGTTCATTATAATGTAATGGATATGTTGTCACTCATGAGTGGAACAATTATTTATTTTTATTTTTTAATATTTAGTTTTAAAAAATGTGTAACTATTAGGATTGCCCATTTATTCCCTTATAAAACATATAGTGCAGTTTAAAAGTTTAGGATCGATTTAAAATAACTGTCTTTTATTCTTATATATTTTAAAATATAATTAAAAAAAATTAATTTATTCCTGTGATAGCAAAGCTGTGTTTTCGGCAGCCATTATTCCAGTCTTTAGTGTCACATGATCCTTCAGAAATTGAAAGTTAATAAATAGAAACTGTCACTTTTGCTCAATTTAATGCATCCTTGTTGAATAAAAGAATTTCTTTCAGAAAAACATCTTACTGACCCCACATTTTTAAATGGTAGTAGAAGAGTTTTACTGTGCTTTGGAGGTTTGATTGTTTGATTTGATTGTCGAGCTAAAATTGACACTTGGTTTAAATATACCTTAAATAAACCACATGAATACATGAGCAGACTGGAGTGAGTGAGTCAGTCAGTGAGATACGTTATATGAGTAGAAAACAAAAAAATAAGTAAACAAATTAGCGATATGGAGTTGTGAAAATAAGAAAATGCATAATGAAAAAAGGCCCACAACCAAACAAGATGTCACAAAGCCATCCCAAACGACCCCAAAAAGGACAGAGAGAGGACAGCGTACCCGACGAAGAGTCGGAGGATTTTAGAGCAAAAGACCAACCATCAGGGGTCATAGACGCACAGTGAGGTAGGCGGAGCTCCACTGGCTTCAGGAACTTCAGGCCGTGAGGACCACACATCACCAGAGGACTCAGCAGAGTTTCACCTGAAAACAAAAACTCTTTCCTTTAGCATTTACTCTACACACAAACACATAACTACATATGAAGAAGAAATCAAAAACAAAAACATCCCATCAAGCTATAAATTGATGGGATGACAATCTCACTTGCATTTTGAGCATGGGTTAAATGAAGAAAAAAAAGGAATCGGTATCAAACTCTGTATTACCAGGCGTTTTTCACAGACCAGAGGAGAAAGACAAAAATGTCAGAATCTTCTGACCCTTGAGTTAAAAGATGCGTGACTGACCTTTCTCCTTGTCCAGAGGTGGCAGGATGCTGTTATCCCGACACACTTTGAAGTAGATCTCTTGCTCCACACCGTCAGGAATGGCTCCCTGAGGGATAATGATGCTCACTCCCGTCTCAATGGAGCTCAGGACCCCGCCGTTACTGTTGAAGATGCCCCGTGCCGTCGCCACCACTGTGTGGCTGTCATCATCATCGTCATCATCCAAAGCACTCGGGCTGGAAAGACAAAGAAAAACAGAACAACCTTATTTTTAGTCCAATCTTCAAGTTCAGATATTCTTTATTGTTTAAAAAACAAAGAAAAAAAATCTAGCTATAGCAGAAATGTAATATCAGTAGACAAATATGTAGTTCTACTGATTGTGATAATGGATAATGTCTTTCTGCTTTGTTTTGTTGGCTAGTAACCTAAATGTACTTAATATTTAACCAACAACAAAAAAAAGTTAAACATTTTTTGAATGAAAAAAAACCAAAAAACTACAGCATAGATAAAATGTCTACTTACCAAAAAATGTAAACATCTAAGCTTGACAATTACGGAGCTAGTTTCTACTATACCTGACAGGTATTGCCTTGGGTACAGCATTGATGTTGTTCTGCTGGTATTTGGGTTTCTGGTCCATGGTGCGGGTGAAGGTGTCCAGGCCACTGTCGTGGTCTATCGGCTGGGGCGAGCTCTGTGGTTTGGTTGTGGTACTGATAGGAGCTTTCACATTATCTGTCTTATTTTGAGAGTCATTTGGCAGGAGGTTGTGGTTGAACTTGGGGCTGTCAAACTTGCGCTCAAAGGGTCTTGCAGAGGTTGTATACGGCTTGGGCACAAAACGGTTGTAGCTGGACGTGGCAGTGCTGTTGGTCTTTGGAGGTTCACCGGTGCCATTAACAGATTTCTCTGGGAAGCTTTTCTGAGGCAGGTAAGTGCTCTGGACTGTGTCTTCATGATTGGGAGGCTTCACTTTGGGAGACCCGTGTGGGTCGAGAGGTGGAGTCACTGTGTGCGAGAGAGTGTGTGAATAAACGTGTACAAATTTGGAAGTTTCTTTTAAGATAGAAAATAAGTTCCTTAGACACAGAATTCAGTTTTGTTTTAGTCATTATATCCATCTTCTGATGAGAATGTCTTTCAAATTTAGTCAATATTTCATTTCAAATTTAAAAATGTAATTTATTCCATTACTCCAGTCTTCTGTCTCCTTCAGAAATCATTCTAATATGTTGATTTAGTGTTCAATAAACATTTCTCAAAGAATGTATTATGTATAATGTTTTGTTATTTTTGTAGGAAGGAGCATATACAATCATTTTTCCATTAATCACGTACCTGCGGGTTTGGGCAGGGTCGGGGGTGGGACAGCTGGGTTAGCTGGAGCAACAGGGTTGATCTTCTCCACTGACTCTGCCCTGTAACAGACAGTCAAACAAAGAACAAAGAAGTCAAAATTCAAACAGGAAGCCATATATTCTACCATCATGTTTACTGCCATCTAAATTTATATTACAAATCCAAACAAGAAAAAAAAAAGTCTATATACAAATATACACATTTCTATATGTATTACATAATTACAAATAAAACCTGCTAAAATAAAAACAAAGTTGTATCAAGTATGATTAAGTATTTGAAGACGTACCTGGGGTAGTACCCTGGTTGGGTCTGGGGTTGGGTTGGCTTGATGGCAGGTGTCAGCTGTGCAGAGGGTTTGCTGTCAAAGCTTCGGCGGTCAAAGTAAGACAGCTGTTTCCTGTAGTACTCCTCATCCTCATCAGGGTCATTGTTATTCGAACGAATGATATCCTCTGTTGCTTTAGGCTGGGGCTGCTGTGGCTCTGGAGATCTGACAAAGGAAAAAAAGGATGTGTACCTTAAAATGCTTGATGTATCGAATACTGTTAAGGTAATGACGGTGTCAGTAAAAGTGCACTGATCTGAAACTCATATAAAGAATTTCAACTTTAGTATGTCATTATGTGTATGTTTGTTTAGCATAAGAAAGCCTAGTGCATAAAGAGTGGCCAAATTTAGCCACATCATGGATATTTAGAATCAGACTCTGTATTTGACTATTTCACCACTAGATGGAGATCTATGACTAACTTCATTACTATGGCTAAGGCCACTGGGGTAAGATTTTTTTTGTTTGTTTTTGTTTTTTATAACCTAAATTTAGCTCACCAAGGCTAAATTTATTTGAGAAAAATAAGTAATATTGGGAAATATTACAATGTAAAATATATTCTCATGTATTTTAAAATGTAATTTATTCCTGTAATGGCAAAATTTAATTTTCAGCAGCCATTACTCCAGTCTTCAGTGTCACATGATCTTTCAGAATCATTCTAATATGCTGATTTGGTGGTCAAGAAATTATTTCTTCTTATTATCAATGTTGAAAACAGTTGAGCTGTTTAAAGTTTTTTTGTAAACTGTTATAAATTTATAAAAAAAAATTTTTAAAAAATCTGTTAACTTATTATTTGCACTACTGTCTGTACATTCAGAATATGGAATGGATCCATCTACACATTGAGTACTATGTACTGGAATTTTTATTTTCTATGCACTTTCAATGTCCATTGCACTAGTGTTTATATATATTAATGTATCGCTTTTTCATATCCATTTGTAATTATGTTCATAGTTTTTGCTCATAGTGTACATTACATTACATACATTACTGCATAGTCCATCTGTATAGTATGCTCATATCACCCATCTGTATATCATAATGATAGTATTTAAAAATTTGTAAATTATGTCCATAGTACTGCCTTCTGTATATTTCTGTACATGTGTAACATATTGGAGGCACTGTATATCCTGTACCTCTGCTTTTTGCACGTCTTGTTAGATGCTAACTGCATTTCGTTGCCTTGTACCTTACACGTGCAATGACAATAAAGTTGAATCTAATCTAATAAATTTGTTCCGGTTTCTTTGATGAATAAAATAACATTTATTTGAAATAGAAATATTTGCAATATTATAAATGTATTTACAGTCACTTTTGATCATACTGATGCATACTTGCTGAATAAATTCAAATTCAGAAAATCAAAAAAAGAAAAAAAAAGAAAGAAAAATTCCTTAAACATCTGAACGGTAATGTATGCTGTGGAAACAAAAAATGCTTTCTTTATACAGACACAAATAAACTGTATGCTAATGGATGCAGATTTGATTTATACTTTATATACTAGTTCATTACCTAAAGGCCTTCTCTTGGTCCAGGTTACTTAAAGAATTGGCTTTGGGCACGGAGGCAGCGCCAGGTTTAGGCACCATGTCCACAGGCTAAAGGAAGCAGAAAGATTAACATTAATTATTCAGTCTGTAGAGTGTATATTTAGTTAGTAGAAATACAGACTCTCAACGCACCCGAATACCAGAGTCTGCAGACTCTCTTGCTCTGTCCACAGATACGGATCGCTTATTCTCAAACATTTTAACCCTCGTGAGCACGGACTGGGGCTTCATAGCTGGGTCATCCTCTGCCTCGGCTGGAGGAGGAGGAAGCGCAGGCTCCACTGGCGGTGAGATGGACTCAGGTTTAGGAGGGGTCACGGAGGCCTCAGAGTTCATGTAGCCCCTCTGTGGTGGCTGAGTGTAGGAAGGCCGCTGGGATGGGTCGTAGTACTGTTGTTTGGGGGGTTCAGGGGAGCGGGAGGAGGCTTGAGTACGAGGGAGTGCTTCTTGGTCATACTGTGGGAGCGCAGGGGGCGGTTCATCATGTCGGATCGGTCCAGGGCTGGGTTTGCCATAGCGAGGTCGACTGGAGTCATAGCCTGTGTCATGTCGCATCTGAGGGTGACCGTACATGCGGTTCAGACCGTCCTCGTAGGGCATATGAGGGTCGTATCCAGAGGTTTGGTCATACGGGGCCCACTGCTCATCGTACGGAGGCACACTGTTGTCAAAATGTAGGTGAGGGTCAAAATTACGAGCCTTTGGTTCCATATAGCCCCCATCGTAGCGGTAGGGCTGGTGGTCATAATCTCTGTATGGCTTGTCTTCCTGGTAGAGGGGCTGCTGGGGGTTGTAGTTGGGCTGCATAGGGTTCTGGTTAACCTGCACCGGCTCGTTGTTGCGATAGATATCCTTCTTGTACATCTGTTGATAAAGCCAAAGAAGGATACTTATAAACGACTTGTACAAAGAATCATATATAAACTCTAAACCACAGCAATCAATTGAATTGAATGAAACGGCAGAAACCAGAAGTGATTAATATTCGGATTAAAAGTTGAAGAATGAAGCACAGAGTCAGCAGAGAGACCTGCAATAGAGGAAGACTCAGAGTGGGCAGTTATTGAACAGGTCAAAATGGAGGCAGCCATCACACAAATAGTTTCAGAGTTTAAGAGAGATTAAATGATTCATGGCACACCAAGCTGCAAAAACATTGGGGTAAAAATCAGACAGAAAAGGTCTCACTGAAAAAGAAATCTACAAAAACAATTTGCTTTAAACAATAAAAAAGTATTTTGAGATGTAGCCTTTTAGGAACAATAGTAGTCCAGTCTGTTAGACACAGAATCACAACTCTAAGCCAGCAGTACTCTATGGAACTACTTACAAAAAGCAAGCTTTTAAATTTCGTCCATGATAATGAGGAATTAATCAAACATGGCCACAATTTAACTAAAACGAAAGAATGATTTATAATAAAATGTGGCCACAAAGTGGTGGAAACTCATAGCCACAAAATGTAATTTTTTGCATGTTTTCCATAGTTCAATTTTTTTGTCAATAAAATGTTTGTCAACTAAAATTAGATGGACATTTTAATCAGAGCGAAACTGACAAACTAATGAATATGACAATTACAATTTAAAGAAATAATATGAATAAAAAAACTGTAAAAATGAAAACTGGTTAAGTTGTACTCGTATGCTGTAAACAACAAGGCTACCTTTCAAAGTCATAACAAGAGGGGGAAAAGATTCAAAGTTTTAAATATAGATCAAATTAATTTTAAATCAATTCATCACATTCATTGCATCACTAATATTCACTAGCTCTACTTCAACAAGCAAAAACTGAAAATTAAATCCATGCAAGAGTTAGCAAGCAACAGTGGGGACCTGGGCTTGCCTGAACGCACATGAACTATGATCTGATGCAACAGGCCTCTGTCGTACCCACTGTTGTTTAAGAACACGCACACACACATTCACAGAAGAGAATGGACGCTCTCTTAAATAGGCACACAGCGCACATGCAAGAGCTAGAGGAAAGCACTGCAGCACACAGGCAGGCTAGACGGCGATAAGAGAGGGCACCGGGCTCAGGCGTTAAGTGGGCCGGTTTCAGTCCAGAGCAGGGTGGCTAGCGAGGTACCTTGGACTCTGACCCGGGTTGTCCGGATTGGTTGGGGTCGGGAGACGGGGGTTGAGCTAGCTCAGGGGCAGGTGGGAAGAGAGAGCCAGCCTCTGGGCTGAAATCCCCCTGAGTGAGGGTGACCGGGAGATCCTTGACACTCAGGGCCCCTACATTTACATGAACAGCAGGGGGCGCTGTCTCTGCCAGCGGCTCAGGCTGCGTGGGGAGAGCAGCCTCTGCTTTCTGTGAAGGTGTTCAAAAATGTTTAATACATGTGGTCAAACCTCACCACTGCACTTCAGCTGAGCTTCATGATTCTCTTCTGTCTCAACTGACACCAGTACTGTTCTACTAAGGGAATGTTCCAGGTTCACAATGTTAAGCTGTATTGACAGCATTTGGAAATAATGCTAACCGAAAATAAACCAGCACAATAGTGCAATTTCAGAAAATTCTGGAGGTTTTTTTCTGTATTATGATGTACATCCGAGTGAAACAGATTATCAATAAGAAAAAATGCAGTCAGAAAGGGGTGGGGTTTAAACTGACTAAATGTTTGAAATAATTGTCACATGAGAGAAGTCTGTCATTTCACCAGAATATTGAGTTGTAACATTTAATTTTTAAATTACAAGGTCAAAAAAATAATTTACAATAAGATCAGTAACATGCATTTAGAAAATAACATACATTTACATTTAACGCTCTTTCTTTAGTAACAATAGATAAACATATAAAATATTTTTTAAAAAAATATATAATTTGATCTAATAAAGTTCAATAAAATACATTGGTTATTAATATATAGTTTTTTTGTATTTAACTGGCTTTTATATATTATATGGCTTATTTACATTATTGGCTTTTATTAAATATTTAACTGTGCAGGCTCATTTCACCCATTTTTTACATTTAGATTACTTTTGCTGTTATCTAATAACGGACGATCTAAAAACATTTACTAGGCTCTGTTAAATGTAATCTTTAGCAAATCTTAAAATAAATATCCATTTTTTCAAACTGTATATTATGTTGTGATGCCAAAATTCACTTGTAGCATCTACAACAATTGTTTTTAGTTTTGGATGTTTTAAATTTAGACAAACTGTATGAATTGTAATGTCCATCCAATGTTCTTAATGTTCCCATTCAATAGTTACCTATAATAACAACTTATCTCAATATTTCAGCCAAAATTGCAATCAGTGCATCTCTAATGGCTATACTTTCCATTATTAGTTCCATTAAAAGCAAAATTATGCCACAAATGCTGCTCACTATGCTTAACTTGTACTGAACTAGGAACATCCCACTAACATGCAGAATATAGTGATTCTGGGAACCATGTCATATAATAATTTACAACTGGACAAGGTTCTGTTTTTACTTTAAGTCTGATGTCAGTTTAATTCTACATTACAGTACAACGTTTGGCTCTCTTGTAACACAAGATCTAAGACACTTTGGATATCATAGTGGCCACTGGACCCATATAGATAAATACATTCACAGTAATATATTTAACACTGTAAATCCATCATGCACATAATACTTTCTGGTAATGACATCATTTTGCATGACAGCAAGGGGACAGCTAGACCACAAGGATGGGGCAATCATTTCACATACTTAAAGATTCAATGTCCTCACTTCCATCTCCATTGTGATCGTACTGAGATAAGAGTCACAGCATCTATGTGAAGTATAACAGCCAAGCCATATTTGTCACATACACACACACAGACTTCCACACAACTACACGCTCACAAATACATAAAATAAATACGTGGGAACAATTATTACTTGGTCATTGTCACTTCTCTAGTACTGCAATGATACGTTTTTTTTTTAAAGCACTCCTCCTTCAATACCGCTGCTAGAACACTTTTCTCACGCACACCACGGCCTCCAGACAACAGGGAAGGCGAACGGCTCGCAGAAACGCTACCTGCTGAGGTGCAGGGGCTTTGAACCCTGCGGGGTCGATGCGGTTCAGCGGTTCGGGCTGGTACCCTCCGTATCCAGGAGGCTCCTGGATGACGGGCGGGTCCTCCCGGACAGGCTCTGAAGAGCGAGTGATGGCAGGTTCGCTAGGCAGTCCAACCTCGTCGTTCAGGGTCTCGTCTAGTTCCTGGTCTGTGTAGGCTCCGCCCTCTGTGTCAGTGTCCTCGTAGTCTGAGGTGTGACGGCTATCCGTGCTGTACATACTGTACTCACTACCAGGGGCAGATACATAGGACAGACGGTCATCGTGAAGATCCAGATCATCGTCAGGTGCGCCGTCCGCCTGCAGAGAGTGAGAGCACAAGATCCAAAGTAAGAGAGAGAGGAAGAGGAGAGAACAACATGTAGAGAGAGATGAGAGGGGGGGGAAATTAGTGGAAGGTAAAAGAGAGAAATGACATTGGACAGTGGATAATATCACAAAATTATATTTTGAATAAAAAAAATAAAGCCTACATTTTAGATTTTTCCACATTTTAAATTACATTCAGGATAACTAACCAAATTTTACATCAATTATTTTTACCATCAATTACTGTATTAATGTTCTACTGTCACTATTTGTATTATTTTCATGTATGATTCTTTCACAATACTATTGTAATTTCTTAAAATATTGGTAAAACAATACTGCTTTAAAAATATTTAAAGAAATTAAAATCAGCATAAATGAAAGGCAGTTCTCCAAATACTATAATGATTTATAAGTACAATTTAATTCACAGCCTTTTCAAACATTACCATAATAAGAATATGAGACAGTGTTATAGTATTATTTATATACCATCATAATAATATTTTTATTTTTAATTGGCTTTTATTTTTATATTTTCATTTTTAAGTTTCTAAATTTCTATTTATCTTTTCAGTTTAAGTTGCAATCATTTAGTACTTTTATTTAGTTATTTCTATTTTATCAAATATTTTTATTTCAATTAATAAAAACAACTTTTAATAGCTTTAGTTAACAGTAACAACACTGTTATAAGAATGAGAATCTCTCTTTTTTTGCTTCACTCTACTAAGAATATGAGAAGTTTTTCTCATTACGATACCGAGAGTTGAGGGTGTGTTCTTCATTGTTGTGAAAATCAATTCACAAGCAAAAAGTTGAAAACACTTAATTTTAAGAATGAAATACATCAGTTTCTGCTACATATTTCATGAGTTTAGCCTCATTATAGTGAAGCATCACAAAAACAAAACTCAGTCCACTGGGAGGAAGAGAGGAAGAACAGATGTTGATCAAATGAACCATGCAGTGGTCAACATGAATGTTGTGACCACAAGAACAGATGTATGGGAAACAAACTATGCTCTGTAAATATAAACATGGAACCAAGAAACCAGACAACCACGAATGAACCCTGTCCCTGAAACCTCAAGCATCTGCTGTGGAATTGCATCACTGTGGAAAAGTTTGACGAAACTCACCTTGCCCTCTG
Organism: Tor tambroides; assembly: GCA_021397915.2. NCBI lineage: Eukaryota > Metazoa > Chordata > Actinopteri > Cypriniformes > Cyprinidae > Tor > Tor tambroides. Next base: position 28,718 of record JAFVLL020035215.1, read on the forward strand.
AGACCCACACCAGCTGGTTCTGTTGCTGCTGAATGGTCTCCTTCAGCGCTCCATACCAGCCATCATTCATGCTGTTCATGTTAATGGTGGCTAGAGGACAGTCACAGGAAGGAAAACTTCAAATCACTCAAAAGAGAATCCAGCTGAGTCAGGTTTTTGCAAAAACAACTTTTTTTTTTGTTACATTTAGCAACCTCACTGCACCTCAGTGTCCGGCCGCTGCACACAGCATGCAAAATCACTCTCTTATGTGCTCATTAATTCATCCAAAGGTGGATCACTGTTGGATTCTTTCACTTTACAACTGAGTGATCTTTCTGCCCTGTTACATTTACATTTATGACAAGCCTTTATTCTAAGCGATTAACAAATGAGGAACACTATAACACAACAGCCTTTATAGAGCTCAGCCAGATACAGTGTGCTTGTCTTAATACTTCCATAAAAGTTACGACTAAAACCTGAGATAGCAGCCAGGCTGCTGAGTGTGACCCATCATGAAATTTACTGTGAGTTACAGTTTTATGAACAATTATTCCAAGTTATTACTGTGAACTACATTTTTAAATTCACATTAAAGAGGTCACTGCGTGTGTGTGTGTGTGTGAGAGAGAGAGAGAGAGAGAGTGAGACGTGGAGTAGTATGATGTATTTGATTCATTTTAGCACACAGGTTCATTTGGAGATTTAGATTCATTTAACTGACACAAGACATTTCAAAAGCGTTCCAAAAAATGTCTTAAATTAAAAGAATTCCCCAAAAAATAAAAATGTGTGTGACATTTTTACTACAGGTGTTTTTAGTAGTAAAAATAGCCAGTTTAGGTATAACAAGTAGTTATTTGAATCAACTATTTATCACTGTTGATTAAAATATATAAATCATTTAAATTAACAGTTAGTATCCATTTAGATGCTACTTTTTGTGTGTGTATATATTCTATTTTTAAAGTCACAGTCCATTAATTTCACAAACACTTTACATTAGGGCTGCACGATATATCGTTTCAGCATCGATATCGCGATGTGCGTATCCGCGATAGTCACATCGCAGGATGTGCGATGTTTAGTAGGCCTATACTGATCGTTATATTTATACTGATTGTTTTCTTTGCTCACACACAGACACTGCGACGCGACAGCTGTACAGAGATATCCATTTTTAAATAAATTTAGTAGCAGAGCTACTGCAAGCGATTTTCAGTGCTGGAAATCCATTTAACCTTTGCTGAAACTTACACGTCGTCGAGGAGAGCGCTGATCGCGGTTGCTTAGCAACGGCAGACGCTACGAAAGCGCTAGCTCCCGAGCCCTTTGGAAAGAAGGAGAAAGCGGCGCGGCTGGCGTTTTCCACGCGATATTGTGAACGGCCCCAAAGTCTGTCTACACTGGACGCGACAAAGCGACTGTTACAAATCATTTGAACTTTGTGTCAGTATGTCATAAATAGAGCGAGGCATCAGTTAGAGCGGGGATTTAGACCGGGAATTTGTCGCGCCGTGCATCGCATGCAGTGTAGACAGACAGCATCGTCACTGGTTATGGGTTCTACAGTATTTTGTCGCGTCAAGTGTTGACACGGTGAGAGCCACGCAGATGCACGTGAACACTGAATTCTGGTCACTTCCGCGTCTAATTGTGCCTGAAATGAGACATACGCGCGAAATTATGTAAAAATGCATGTCTCTGTAAGTTTCCTTGTAAACACAGTTGCTTATGGCTTAGGTGAAAGTAAACAACGAAAATGGATGTGTAACAGTACCTATATTCACAGCAGTTTAATGTTCCTGTTCCTGCTTTCTGTGTCATGAATGTTAATCAAACAGCAAAACACAAAGAGAAAAATCACTTTTGTAGCTTTAACACAAATTTATTAGATTTAATTTATACAGTTAAGACTATGCATTGTTATTTTACATTTGAGTATTCAATATCTGTACCTGAATACTGTTAGACTTACTAGTTTATCTCATTTTGTATCTTTGTTCTATTATAATTAGCTATGGTTGTAATTTGTTTATTTTCTATGCTGATTTACTCACCTATAAAATCACCCCAATCATTGATTTTTTTCCCCCAAATAGAGATATTCACAAAAAATTCTCATATCGCAATATATATCGCAGAAAAACAAAATATCGCAATGTGGGTTTTTTCCAATATCGTGCAGCCCTACTTTACATAGTGCTTTTGTTCAGCAGAACAGAAAAGAACAATTCATTCATGAACGGAACATCACTACTGCTTGTGTATGTGTGGAAATGTTGCAAGATGTGGTCAATGTTGCTGTGTTTTTATAATAAACTGCCTCATTCAGCAAGTCTGGGTCCATAGTTACTATATTAATACATCATGCTTTGGGAACAAGGGTCTGCTTTTGCATGTGAACCAATCCTTACTGTCTCGCTCAGTCTTTTCCATTTTTTTTTAACAATAAAGAAAACAACCTTAAAACATCTGTGTTTACCTGTGAATAGGTGGTGGTTGTTCTTTCTCAGTTTGAGTGCACGCTCATGGAGTTTCCTGGCACTCTTCCTGGACTCAGGACACAGTCTGGTCCTCATGTTCTTCACGCCCTGCTTACTGTCAGGATTCAGGAACACCACGATGGGATACCACTGAGCATAGTTCAGCCGATCCACTGCGTTAGGAGTAATGTCCAACACTGCATGCTTGTCCTGCAAAACATACAAAGTCACCTCTTCTTGATTTCATGGACTCAAGTGTACGGCTATTTAACATGTTGTACCACAATCCACCAGCAGGAGGCAGTAGTGTTATTCAGAGAGAGTGTGTTCATGCATCGCATCTTGTGCCTTTGTACAGTATGTGCGAGTGAGATCTTACCCGATCGATTATCTGTTTGATTGTGTGAAGGCGTATGATCCCCGAGCTGTGCTGGTCAGTGCCGGCATCTCTGGGTTCACTCTCTACACAAGAGAAAACATAATACATATTAGAGTCCACATATACTTCCTGTGTTCCCTCTCATGCAGTACCTCAGCATCTTCACCCCTCAAAAGCATACAGTGAGGAGGCGATTCAACATGGATGTGCACATGCGCCCGCATACACAATATGAGCACCTGCAGACTGTTCACGTTCCATATGTGTAACATCAATGTGGTGCGATGCAGTTTGATTAACTACAGATATCCAAATAGGAATATTCGTTACATCAAGTGGAGGGTGGAGGAGCATCTGTACACCACAGTAACTAAAAGGGGGTCTGAAATATCAGAAGAACATTTAACATTAAAGAGTGCAACCAGAAGGGGGTAATGCTAGTGTGCTTTGACCTTTAGAAGCCATTGGTGGCTCCTGACATCAATACATTATTGGAATAGTTCACCCAACAATGAATATTCTAGCATCACTTATTTTTCCTCATGCTGTTCCAATCAAAAAAATCTCTCTCTTTCTATACAATTAAAGTCAATGGGGTCCAACGGTGAGTATATGATGATAGAACTTTTATTTTTGGGTGAACTATCCCTTTAAGACAGCAAACCTGCATCTGTATCCTTTACTATATAATGGTTCTAAAATAGCAGCAGCTATAGGAAATCTTTTCAGCAAAAACGAAACAAAAAAAGCCCAAAGAATCACAAAATAACACAGGAAGCAGGTGCTTGGGATGAGGGAAGTTGATGAGCAATGTGCCTTCATCTCCTCTCAAGCATGACTGAAGGGTTGGGGGGGGGTTGGAGCTGTCGATAGCATGAACACATCTTAGATTTTTTTTCATCGTTAACATTCCAAGCGGTGTCGATTTGGTGTAACTAAAATAAGGGATGCCATAATGCACAGCCTCTAGTAACTATGGTTACTGATGGAGTGAGCTGATGTGACTACTGTATGCAACGTACTTTCCCTTCCATCTGGGTGCTGTCTCTCTGAAAAGCAAATACAGTCATACAGGAACAATGTTATGTAAATAAAGCCAATGGCCACTCAAGGAATCAGTTTACAAGCTGAATTTTAAATGCACTACTGAAACTGGAGAGCAGGACAGCTCAAGTGTGACTGCTCAAGTAGGTGGATTAGAAAATTGAAGCGCTGTGTCTTATCATGGCATGTGTGTTAACAAATGGACACTCACTTGCAAGCTCAAACAGGTCAGGCACCTCTCTCGCCAGTTTATCTCGTGCCACATCTGCGATTGGCCCGAAGATCACAATGGGTCTCAGGAACCCAGCTACAATGAGAAAAAGACAGCTCTGTTTTATTTTAAACAAAAATACAGAAATATAGCTATTCTCAGATTACTGAATGACAGATATTAAAGTTCTATGCCACACTATATTGCCAAAAGTATTGTGACACCCCCTTCTAATGAACAAGTTTGACTACTTCAGTCATGTCCAAGAGTACAAATCTTAATGTTTAAGCATATAATGATATTCTAGGGAATTGTGTGCTTCTAATTTTATAGCAACAGTTTGGAAAGAACCGTTTTCTAATCTAACATGACAATGCCTCTGTGTATAAGGCAAGGTTCAAAAAGAAATGATTGATTCAGTCAGTGTGGAAGAACTTAACTGGTCTGCAGAAAGAAAAGTCCTAATGCCAGCTGAACACCTCTGGTGTGACTGTAAATGCAGACCTTGAGACAAAAACTCATCACCAAACAAGAATGACTTGTACATATGGGTACAGTCATTTCAGACACTTCCAAAACTGTTGCAACAGAGATGTAAATACAATTTTTAAATACATGAATTATGTTTCCATCTTTGTTGCCACAATTTTGGAAGTGCCTTTTTCTGTTCTAAAGAAGGGGGTGTCCCAATACTTTTGTCCATGTAGTGTACTGTATATACAAGTAATTGGTGTTTGGTGATGAGTTTTTGGCTCAAGGCCTGCATTTAAAGTCACACCAGAGGTGTTCAGCTGGCATTAGGACTTTTCTTTCTGCAGACCAGTCAAGTTCTTCCACACTGACTGAATCAGTCATTTCTTTTTGAACCTTGCCTTATACACAGAGGCATTGTCATGTTAGAATAGACCAAGAATAGACTGTCCAAACTGTTGCTATACAATTAGAAGCACACAATTCCCTAAAATATCATTATATGCTTAAACATTAAGATTTTTACTCATGGAAATGACTTAAGTAGTCAAACCTGTTCATTAGAAGGGGGTGTCCCAATAGTTTTGGCAATATAGTATACATGTCTAAATAAATTAAAATAAGACTAAAATCAATTATTTTAAATGCTTTTTAAAAATAACTGAATTTAGACATCAGAATATTATTACTATAATTTATATATTTGTTTTAAAATTTGTGTTATTAAATTAGTGTTTTAAATATTAATTTAAGTGACCATTAGATGGTGGAAAAGGTCATTTAAATTTAAAAATAGAGGAAATGAGCATAAACAATTAAATTTACAAATATCAGTCAATATGCAGCCAACATTGATACCTATAAATAAAAATAAAAAAACAGTAATAATAAATGAAATTCTCTAATATCACCTGATAATTGATATATTGTGCATCCTTATCTAAGATACATACATACCTTCTCTAAGAACCACCCTCTCATACGCAGGGAACTTGGTCTGAACAGGCTGAGCTGACAAATCTTCTCTGCTCTTCCGCAGATTCCTCTTTGAACTGCGCAGACCTCTGAACCTCCAGAAGTCAGCTCGGTCACCGCCTGCCGTTTTGGGGAGTGTATACTGTACGCTTGATAACTGCTCCGCCCTGATGAGATGATGGCAAAACAAGCTTTAGTTAAAAGTATATTGAATTTTGATTTTCTCTAGGATCATAAAACTTTATAGTGATCTATATATGATATATTAATCTGTATACTCTAAATATAATTTCTACATCAGGTGTTTGTTTACTGCTGGTGCTTTACTGAGTGGTTACCTGTTCTTGTTGGGAATGATGCCTCTTTCCACCTCTTGGTGGTTCTTCCCAATGCGGATGGCCAGCCAGGAGCCCAATTTGCCATTGTAGAGGGTGTCCACCACTCTGAATACCTCTCCCTTATTAAAGCTCAGCCCGTACGGAGACTCTTTCTCATACTCAAAGTGTGTTCTGATGTAGAAGGAGTCGCCCACATCAGACTCCACTATCCGCCGGTACACTAGAGGAGTGAATGATTGAATTTTACTTAACTAAACAACAGGACAAGTATTATAAGAAAGGGTTAATATAGTAAGGTGGTCATTATTAAAAATAAAGTAGATGAGGTGATCGTGACCCCAATGTGAAGCATCACCCTTAATAACTGGCGGCCTGCACATTATACCACTTATTATACACATACATACCAAATAAATAAAGAAATGGACATAAAATGTTGATTCAAATTTTATTATGAGAGAAGAATAAGGCGACAGTGTGATATGAGAGACATGAATTTGAACTAGTGCAGCTATGTGAGAAACATACAGTACATATTTGATTCCAGAAGACATTTTACCACAGAATGCTCTGACTGACCAAAAAGAGTTAAATATTCTAGACCAGTGGTTCTATATCAGGGGGCCGGGGCCACTAAGAGGCCTCAGCCAACTTCCAGGAGGCCTAATAAGGCATGAGAAGTACCAGAGATACACATTAGGGCTTTCAAATATTGTCTTGGATAAGGAGTTGGGGATCTTGGAGTCAAAAAGATCCTTGTAATAAGTGAACATATGCAAACATAACTGATACACGAAAAGCGTATGCATCTGCTCACCATCTTTCTTCCTCTGAGCCAGGATGGTGACCTCTTCACCTCTGGGCAGATCGAGCAGGAACAGCACTGCTTCCTCACGAATGATGTTTGCAAAGTCAACATTGTTAACCTATGAACAAGAGGGAGCGCAAGAAGAAAACAGGCTTTAGATCTCTGCGGTGCAGTACCCTAACAATACACTGTTTATTGACAGTGGAAAGAGAAATAAAGAGAAGCAGAGAGAGAAAATCCACTTTTTCTGTTTATACTTTATCTTAAAGTCACAATCTTAGGAAAAAAAGAGTTGAGGTGAACGTGCAGTCACCTCTGACAAAATGGAAAGGGAAAAACAATGAGCTGGGAGTCTCGGTGTGGGGCAGGGCTTGGAATCTAAGGAGTGTGTGTTTGTGCAGCAGGGACGGGAACTTTCATACACACGTGTGTACGCACACTGCTCTGGGACTAGTGTGGGAGAGACACAAAACTATCCATGTTTCATTAAAATGTGTTCAGTGGTAAACAAGCCTAAATGAGCCTGACTTAGTGTCTCTGCATTACACATAGCAACTGACAATAGCATAAGACCACTGGAGGCTTGAGTTAAACAATGAGCGCCATTGTGTGGCTGAAGGCTAAACAAAGGAAAGTTGGAAACAGAGGAGAGACAGGCACTGAGTCAGAGCAGGAGTATGTCATGATTATTTTTGCCCACAGCCACAGGGGTCACATAGTGTCTTCATATTTTTCTGAGAAAAAGTGGGATGTTACACAGTGTTACAGCACAGAGATTAGTCAACAGCAGATGTTCAGTAGGAAAAAATAAATAAATCAAACACATGCTTTCTTAAGATTGCTTTGATATAATTAAGCATGCTACTGTATCTGTTGCACATGTGATGTTTTCACACATTGAATGTCAATGGTTACCAATGTGTAGATTTAAAGGCAACAAACAGAACTGAAAGAAAGATAGTTTGGCTGCAAATAGTTCGACATCTGTAAAAATGTTTACATTTTATTGATGATATTATAACATTTTAAAAAATAATTTACTACATTTTCAAAAAATGTTAACAAAATGAATTTACTATTTTTAACAAAATTATACAGATTTCACCTTTAACAAGGCAAACACTAGGAGGAGACTGACACAGAAGAGAATAAATTGTTAAATAAAGTTAATTTTGTTTTCTTTGCGCACAAAAGGTATTCTCGTAGCTTCATAAAATTATGGTTGAACCACTGATTTCACATGGACTATTTTAACGATGTCTTTACTAACTTTCTGGGCCTTAAATGTTTCAGTTGTGTTGCTGTCTATGCAGAGTCAGAAAGCTGTTGGATTTCATCAAAAATAAGAACACTGTGTTCTGAAGATGAACATGACATTGAAGGTGAGTAATCTATAACAATTTTCATTTTTGGGTGACACTATTCCTTTAAATTGATGCTAGATCCATATAGCAAGACCTCACTTTAAAGCCTTAAAAGATTTTTTTTTACTTGTATCTAGTAGTAAACGTAAAATATGGTCCTCACCCTGAGTATCTGGTCTCCCTCCTCCAGGCCTTCCTTAGCAGCAGGACTGTCTTCCAACACACCAGCCACAAAGATCCCCACATCATTTCCTCCCGCCAGCCTCAATCCTACGCTTTCTCCTTTCTTAAACTTCACCAGCTTCATACTAGGCCTGGTAACAGAGAAAAAAATCTGGCTTAGTTTTTAATTATCTCTACACATGCATCTGCACAATAATACAGAAAGTTCATTTTGCTAGTACATTCAAAGTCACTAGAAAAGGTACTTGGGAGCAGGATGCGAGTACAGAGTATACAACGACACTGACCGGAGGATGCTGTCATCATGGGTGACACTGGGCACAGGGGCATCAGAGGGGCTGACTGGCAGATCAACATCAGGTTGCCCAGGTTGTGCATACACTGGTTTTGGCTCTAAACACACATTTTGGTTAGACTCTGACCAAGATGTAATAAACATATTTCTTTTAACAACAGGCTCTTAACAGGTGATAAATCAGCCCAAAAAGAACATGAAGAACCAAACTGAAGCTAGGTCAGATTAAAGCATTCCAGAACAGAATGGAGTAAACAGCAGCAAAGTACAGAGAGAAAACTAGAGGAGAAGACAGGTCTGATTTTGATCAGTTGAAAGGTGGGAGTAGGAGAAAGTGTTTTCTCAAAGGAGGTGAGGGAGGTTGTACATGTTAAAAAAAAAAAAGAGAGAGAGAAAACAATGAACAGTACAAAATTAAACATTGTGCTTACACGCTATATGACATACACACAAGTAGTATGTAAACCACAATTTTTTTTTTGCCTCACTGTAAAATATAGTTGAAAAGTCACATTAAAGAGAGCTGTGAAATGGCTTACTATTCTGTCAAAGCAATAATAGCTGCCTGTTTGTGACAAAATCCAAAGTGAGAATTTGACTTTTTGTGGTTTTAATTGACAGTATATTAACTTAAATATTGTAGCATTGGTTGCTTGATCAATGTGTTAGATAAATTATGTTTCATGTGCCATTGGACTAAAAAAAAAAAACAATAAAATAACAAGGTAACTTTGTCTCATCATCTAAAAAGTCCACACGCCACTGGACTGGGGAGATAAACTAGTAGGAGAGCAGAAGGAAAGACAGAAGACAGCTGAAAGTCTGGAGGTGAAAGTACCAACCTGGCAGTGGAGGGATCTGTTTGTCCCCGGGCTGTTCTGTGGGCGGAACCAGAAGTGCATCCTCCGCCATCTTAACTGGAGTGGATACCACCGCTGGTTTGGAGATCCGCTCCTCATCATGACTCCTGTGGCTACAGAAACACAAAGCTCATAGTTACAAACTGAGCCTGGTATTGTCTCTGCTTAAAAGTAATTGACAAATACATTTTTGACAAACATTTACTAACATTTATTATTTTATTTTACAAAATCAAGACTCTAGATTACACTGTATAATGCAGAGTATATTTTATGTGTATATTAAATGAGCACTGTTTAAATGTAATCACCTTGCTACATGCATAAACAACTAAAAGATATGCAGAACAATATGCAGATACTTTCAACAGAAAAAGACTATCAAACACATCAATATTATGAGATAATGTGAGGTGCCTTCATAGAAAGAAACCATGATGTAAGCAAAAATTCCTGTTGGGCAAGTTACTAAAGACCTCAAAAACTATAATGGCATTACACAAACTGTAGATAAGATTTTGATCAGCACGTACAATATACAAGTTTCTGAGAACAAGTCAGACATTATATTTGTTCCATTTGAATATGAGAGCATCCTGCAGGAAAAAATGCTGAATGGAAACAAAACGGAAGGATCATGAACACAAGAATACTTGAAAACAGCAGAGATAAAGATTGCTGATTAGACAGCACCAGGTGCCAGTGCTTTAGGTCAGACTGTTTAATTTTTCTCTTGCTAAAAATTAGGACAGATACTAGAGCTTCTTTTAAAACTGTAAACATGAACAACTCGGACATGTAAAATGCTTTGAGGCATCACAAATTCTCTCTGTTGCACATTCTAATTTCTGAATGTGTACAGACACAGAAAGCTGGAGAAGTGTATAATGATTTCAGGATCAGGACTGCACTCTAGAACTATGGGTAAATTTTAGAGTCACATGGCTGGTACAGCATGACTCAGGAAACAGACCACTCCTGAAATGCTCCTTTTTTTTTTTTAAACACAATTAGCATTGTTGTGCCATCTGAATCAGTAAAAACAAACAGATTTCTGACGAGAAATTAAATGCTTATCTGTCAGAACAAAAAAAAAAGTCCTTGTTGCCTAGCAGTGTGCTTTATTTAAAAATACACTGCCACACACACACACACACACGCACACACACACACACACACACACACACACACACACACACACAGAGAGGCCTACATAAATCCCAGGCTCTCCTTTGCTCTGTTGGTTTTATCTGTACTAACACATCCATCACACACGGGCTAAATCCTCCGCTCACATTCTCCTGCGTTTGTTTCTCATGTGGCCTGTTACAATCTCACTGAAACGCTTCTATGTGCATATGTGTACTGAACCCCTATAAAAAAAAAAATCACCCCTTTTTATAGTGTGTATATAAATTATATATATATATATATATATATATATATATATATATATATATATATATATATATATATATATAGTATAAATAAATACACTTTTTTCCCTAAATGAACATCATTCTTGTGACTATTTTCTTGATTAAACGGCAAGAAAAGCTATTCAGTTGGAAGCTGCTTATTCTTTGTTTTTCTTATGCATTACAGCAGGTAAAGTTATTTTGTAAATATGCAATATAAAACAGGCTTTAAACCTAGAAGACCTATTACATCACTAAGTTTGAGTCAGACAGAAATACAAACTGCTCACTGCAAACACCTATGCCACATACAGTTGGATCAAGCTTCAAGAATATCTTATGAAAAAAAGGTTAATTTTTGTTCTGAAATTATTCATTAATGCATTATTTTAAAATGTAAAATATACACAAAATACTAATATATAAACATATACATAAATTAATCCATTGTTTAATTTAAATTTGTTTTATTTATACATTTTCTTTCCTTTTTTATTAATTTTAATTGATTTAATCCATTTAACAGATTCATTTAGGTTCATCTTTCTTTCCCCAAGCAGTTTTAAATCATTGAATTTACATGTCTGATTACTTATTTATTATCATTTTATTTATCACACTTATGTAGAGCACTCTGAATTACCATTGTGTATGGAATGTAAATCTATATAAATAAACTTGCCTACCCTAACCTAATACAGAGACCACACTGAATCAACACACTTAAGAGCTCTTGAGAAACTCTGTGGAGAAAGAAAAAAAAGCTGATAACTCAGACAGAGGAGAGAGTGTATCTCTGTGGCTTGTACAGTGAGGAAAAACCCATCTGGTGATGCAAATTTCAGAGGGAATTGTGTCATCTCTTGTGTGCCAAGGTTAATGAACACACATGCAGGAAAATGAATTCAGGCTCATTTCTGCATAACAGCCTTGACACCCACTGGCAGTTTCCACAAACACACACACATACATACATACATACAAAGCTAGTTGCCTCTGCGCTACCAGCTCAACGTGACAGAATGCATGCTAATTTCACTACAAGCACATTTGTAATGCACCACATCAAATGCATTTTACAAACTAAACCGTCCATATAGAACACAGGACCCACACATTAATAGGACTATGACAAAATCGCACAAAAAACATTCACAAACAACAAATCAACCTAATATCCATGCACTCAGACTCCATCTACAAGAACTGTCCACTGTGTACACAGCACAGCACTTACAGCGGGAGCATTCTGGTGAGAAAAGAGCCCGTCAGCCTGTGTAGAGACAGAGCAGTTATTCAACGGCGAGTGAGTGATGCATGGCTTTGAGATATTAACCTGGCTCACTGACAAACAGGTTCATCATCCCCCAAAATGCCTCCAAAACCAGCAGTCCAAGTCCAGTAAATTACTTTTTAAGACCATCCATTTTTTAGTGGTGCTGAAGGAGGACCCTAGAGCATTCCCATGTTGCCCAGTCCTGTTAATCATCCAGATAGTGAAGAGAGACAAGAGCCAGTTTATACTTGCTACAGTGTAGCTGGATTAAATCCATTTACATTAATAATTGTTTACTTATTGGATCAATAATACATTAAAAACAGCAATATAGCGGTGTCCCCGACTAAGGATTTTCATAGTCGAATCGGAATTTTTGAATCTTGCCGATGATTCGACTATCAGTCGACTATATGTTTGGGGGCGGGGCAAAATACATTACCAAAAGTCAAGTCAGACACTCGACAAATTACTGATGTTAACACACAGGGAAAATGTGTAACGCCTCGCAGATACAAAAGGGGTAACGGAGTAAACCCTAAGAATTCACAACATTTTTACAATAGAGGAGATCTATGATTCTACTAATATTACGGATACTGTCCATGTGTGCAAAGCAGACTATATACACACTCCCACACACACTAGAAAGTTCTACAGCTGTGGCAGTTCTCTGAGATTTGAAAGGCATCAGTGTCTTGTTGAGGTGAGAGCACCAATAATGAGGTGTAATCTGAGTTCAGATATTAAGTGAGATGCTGCTGTAGACAGACAGGTGGAGGATGTGCGGGGACGCAGAGTGTGAAATTTCATTAAAATACAGCCTGCGGCAGTGTGGGGATGTGGGATGGAGAGAGCAGCTGCTTTAAAGGCAAGAAGGATGGCATGTCCCATGGGAAAGGATTGGCACCTTGTGGCATTGTCATCTTTTTCATCCTTATCTCTTTACATACTCACAGTCTCCTGGAAACAACATCTTGCGCTCTTTCTGTCTTACTTCCATCTGTTTTACATACTCCACTTGTCTCTCTTATGATTTCCTTTGGCCCCCATCCACCATTTATAAAATGTACCACGGTAAGCATATAATTTCTACCATAATACCATAATATCATTACAACTGTTATTGATATAGTGGAGTATATAATTATAATTAATCTCTCATCCAGTTTTATTTATGTCTATCAATTTTGATCACATGCATTTTGTGAAACTGATTAATTAATCAAGTTTTAATTGAACAATTAATCACACATCAAAATGAAGATAAGGATATTACTGACACTCATAAATCATTAAATAGATACAAAAATGTCTTTTTGTGCACAATAAATCCAATAAATTGATAGCTCTGTTTGTTTGTTTGTTTTGTAACAATAACTAGTACATATTTTGGCTGTGGTTACCATAGTAATTTTTGGTAAAGGACTAGTGTTTATGTATGCATGTACATTCCATATTATATTACCTTACTATCAATAAATAAACTGTCCAAATATCTGCTGTCCAGGTTGTCATGTTCTCAGGTGATAAATTAAACCAGTCATAGTAAAGTTCTTTGGCAACAAGTCGCCTCTTGATTTAACAAATTTAACATATTTGCTATTCCAACATCATTTTGATCAAAGTGTGTGACATGTTTACCTGTTGTAGTTTATTCATGTTGTGTGTGTGAAACAGATGCTGACACAGTTAAAACACTTCATTTGAGAGGTGCTAACTGTTTTTGTCAACGATTCTGGCCGACCAAAACTACTCCACTCAAAAACGAAAATTATTTTTATTTTTTATTTATTATTATTTTTTTTTCAGATTTAGTTAAATATTTCCGGTTCCCAAAATTTTGATGCATTATTACTATATATTATTATCATTGTACTGTATAATATTACTACTAGTCTGTAGCATCATACAACAGATATCCAAACACACTGATTCTTGTCCTTCATTGTCTCTTACACAAACACACACACAAAGAACACTGAAAGAAATCATTAGACCACTTGCTGTCAACACTTCTCACGTCTACAGTGCTAGTGCACATCTACTACGTTAGTTAAGACAGCTACATGAGCTCAGCTCTACTGTAGTGTCAAACTGAGTTACGGTCAGCCAGCTCACTGCACTATGACCAACACTTACACTCTCCTCTGACTGCAAGCAAAACAAAACGAAACAAAAATATTTCACACAAATACAAATCAGTGACAGTAAGTGTAATATTTCTTAAAGCTGTAAGTGTGCAAAGTCTGCTTCACTGATTTTTCTGATTTATGTAATTAATAATAACATTTAAAGTAGGCTCAGGAGTGAGGGGGAGGAAACCTTGAAATCTCTCAGGACCAGCAATCAATCACAGTACTCTTCTGTCATTAAGCAGATCGATGCAGCCTTACTGCTCTAGCTGACATCTGAACCTGCTAGTAGCTGAGATGTGACTTGGATACATATACCGGAGGATCATATAGTATATATTCATCTCTCTAAATTAGTGAGACGATTCAAAGTGTGACGTTAACAGTGGCCGTGAATTAAGGGGCACCAAGTTAAGGGATATTTGAAACTTGAGAGGGTTTTGTTTGGTTAATGTAAGCATTTCTAGTGTCTCTTACCTGCCGTTGCTCATCTGCTGTGGAGAGTGGCCGGAGATGTCGGAGGGCTCTGAGCGTTTGTCAGGAGAACGGGATCGACTGCGACGGGTGCGCTCATGGGAATGATCTGATGCCAGTGAATGAATTTCTGAAATGTCTGTTGAAACAAATCATAATTTTCAAGTGTCAATTTAGTCCAAGTTGACTTGCTTTTAGAAAATGACAAAAATCCTACAAGAAAAAAGAAAACAAAAAGGACAAGAAAGCCATGTCATGAGCACGATGCAAAATACAAAGTCTGAAGTTAATGTTTAACCTTAAGTCCAATCTTAGATTTTTTTTTTTTTTCAGATGTACATTTTTAACTAGGATCATCTCACCATCTCTGTCTGAATTAGCTGAGGGAATGCTATCGTCCATATCTGGAATGTTGAGGAGTGTCGCCCAATCATCTCTCTGCACCACCATCTTCAGCTTGCCTTTCGATCGCTCTATAAGCTTTTTTGCGTCTATCAAAGACAAGTTCTCAGTCACTGTGCCATTGATCTATATGGAGAGGAGAGGGAGAGGGAGAAGAGAAAGAACACCATTTTCTGGATGCACTATAGATACATATGTCTGCCATTTTATATATTACAGCTTTAAAAGTGACAAAGGTCTGATCAAATTACATAAGGTATACAGCACATTGATAAATTAACCAATTTTAAATATAAACACACGCTCTCTTAGTGCTTGATTAGCCTTGCAGATAGCAATAGGCAAATAAATAAACATTATGCACTACGGTTCAAAAGTTTTTAATGTCAGCACAGCTTTTGTAATGTTTTCCTCACCAAGGCTGCATTTATTTATATTAAAATACAGAAAAGGATTCTGAGATGAATTGGTGAATAGAAAGTTCAAAGGAATAGAATTGATTTGAGAGTAATCTTCTGTAACATTCAAAATGTCTTTACTGTCTCTTTTGATCAGTTTAATGTATTCTTGCTAAATAAAAGTATTAATTTCTTTTTTTTTAAAAAACTGAACGGTAGTGTATATGCATTAAAAAAAAAAATATAATAATAATAATAATAATAATAATAATAATAATAATACACTGTCCTTGATTTTACATTTACAAAGATTCGCAACATTCCTGCAGGCAGTGTGCTCTATGCCCTGCAGTTTCACTCCAGTGCTCTCTGGGATATGCTCTGTTCCACTCAGTAAGCACTAGCCTCATTTAGCTAATGACAGCTCATAAATTCACATGGAAATGTCAAGTAATTTCCCTAAATAAACAACTAATAACTTGGTAAGTGTTAGAGCTCTTCTTCAGCCAAAACTAGTCAGTCAGTTAATAATTTCTATATTCTTTAAGGTAGAAATTAAAGTATGATTATGCCAACATTAAGAATGAAAGAGGTTTAACAAATTTATTTTTGAGTGTACTTAAAGTTACTGTACCTAAAGGTGCTGTAAGTGCCTTTATGCAATTATCCCTAAAAGATATAAATAACTAAGCTGAGATATACTCATCTGCCCTAGTCTCTATAAACAGACAGTGACCACAAGCAACTGTCAGATTCTTGATTCAGTCAATGAGAAGTCTTTTGAGGCAATTTCTGCCTGTCAGTCATTTTGAACGTTCACAGTGGGCAGTCCATATATGGGAAGCCAAATGCTGAGAGCATGATAGATTAACTTGGAGTGGTTTTCATGAGTTTAGAGGGAGCCAAATGTTCACAATTTCTCATGTCAACAACGACTTACACAGCCAAACATCTTAATAGAAATAGCAAGACAGAGCAAAACAAGGGGTCCACAAAACACTGGCGAAGTAACGGTACCAGCAACTATCACTAGCACCGCTCACTCCATGACTATCCAGTTCTATTCTTTTCCTGAAACCATCTCTGATCCATCCCAGACACCACTTCTCATACCTTCAGGACGACGTCTCCCTCTTGTATGTTGCCGTCACGGGCTGCGAGGCTCTCGGGAGAAATGTCCTTTACAAAAATGTGGCTGGCCAGACGCAGGCCGTATTCTGCGCACAACACGAAATACACACAAGAATGAACAATAAGAGACATAATCCACTTGAATTAATGAGTGACTGATAAATCTGGCTACTGAGTAACTTACTACAGCTTTGTTCTTGTTGAAAGCACCCTGTGGGTATTTATGCCAGTAGACTAATCACAGCTATTAGCTAATGTACAACAGCCTGCATTACACCTGTTTACACATTCTAATATGTTTGCCAAGCCCTCTGTTGAAGCTATCAATAGTAATTAACAGGTTTGTCCTCCAATTTTGAGCAGCTCAACCCACCTTCATTCTTGCGGGACTTGACGAGTGTGACTTTGGAAGGTCGTGGCGGGACATTGGATGCAACTGATCGTCTGTCTGAGCGTGGGGAAATGCTCCTCTCACGGGAATTACTATGGTCCCTCCTTCCGGCGCTGCCGCTGCGCTCGTTTCTTCTGCTAGTGCCTCCACTCGCTCCCCCTGCACGTGCTGGTCCCTCATAATCATCTTCCTCAGTGTCGTCCTCTTCCTCTCGCTCTGACATAGTCTCTCTGTCTCCCCCTCGACTTACAGGAATCTGCACCTTCCGTTTCCTGCGGATAGTCTGAATAGGGAATATATTAACATTTTAACAAAGTGAATAAGATTAACATATTAAAAGATAATAATGCAACATTTATATATGAACAGTAGCAATAGCTAATCATCAGTTATATATTATTATTATTATTATTATTATTATTACACAGCTCCCTGGAATACTGTATTCTGATTGGTCAATGCATTTTGAGCTCAAATGCAGCCATTAATTGCACTCAGAGTCCAAAATGAAAAGTTAATAACTATATTACATATTCAAATATTTTTGTGGGAATTTCTGAGTGTGCATATTATTCTTTATAAGAAATGACTATGTCTTCATTTAAAGTGTGGATTCATTAATTATGTTAACATAAGCTGTGGATGCGTGTATCCATATAATTCGTACCACAGAAACCCTAAAGTACTGATCAAACTCTGCACTTAAAAAATATAGTTCTAAAGGTCATGTCTCTTCAGAGAGGACAAAAAAAACAGAAAGTGTCTAGACACTGACTAACAGCTCCTGTACGCTCACAAAGACAAATACTCTGCAGTACTGCAGTTTGACTCCCAGCATTCCTCACAACTTCATGTACAGCTCAGTCGTGACTGATCACCTCCACCTCCTGCCTCCCTCAAGTTCTTCTATCCTCCATCACAACCCACTACTCACATCTGTAGCCCAGTTAAGACTCAAGGTTGTACAGGACTGACGCAATGTATGAGAGATGATGCTGTGTTGTTAACTTACAATTTTGGCATTCTTTCCACTTTTCCTCAGCTGCTGAACAGCGTAGGCATGCTCCACATTGTCCATGGAGACACCGTTTACCATCACCACTCTATCATTCTCTCTGCAGACAAAAACATATATATTTTTGTGAAGAAAATAAAAATCTAAATGATTTTTTAAATATAAATAATATCTTAAACATAGATTTTTTTTTATAAGTTATAATTAAAATGTATAAGTTACAATTACATAAAACGGCAATTATATATACACACAGATATATATATATATATATATATATATATATATATATATATATATATATATATATATAGTGCCCTCCACTAATATTGGCACCCTTGGTATATATAAGCAAAGGTGGCTGTGAAAATAAATCTGCATTGTTTATCCTTTTGATCTTTCATACCAAAAATTCTAAAAATTCTAACCTCATCATTGAAATAAAACAATTGAAAGTGGGGGGGGGAAATCTCATGATAAAATAAATGTTTTTCTCCAATGCATGTTGGCCACAATTATTGGCACCTCTGGAAATTCTTAAGAGTAAAATATCTCTGAAGTATATTCCCATTCATATTTACATTTATTTACAGTCACCAAGGGTGCCAATTAGAGGTGGCACGGTTCGCGGAAAAAAAACGAACCGTACGGTTCTCCACACACAGTTCGGCACGCGCTAGGACCGCGGTTCAACTTAAATCTGACAACGCATCTGCAATATGGTAACACGTAAAAAAAAAAAAAAAAAAAAAGAAAGAAAAAAAACAGGGTTCGGCTAATGTATGCTTCTGTTGATGGATGCGAATTCTGGCTTCCCAGTATATTACAACAACAGCGATGGGGGAAAAAAAAAAAGTGGACAAACCATTCACTCTTGTTCAATGCGAGTGCCGTATGCTGGATTATGAGCATTTATTCCGTCATCACCCGGGTGCTGATAGCGCACGCGCACAGGTGAGACCTGAACAGCACACGTTGGTATCTGTGTTTAAATTAAACTCATGTAAGCTTTGCCAGGTTAAACATTTAAGAGCCAGAGGACGCGAGCTCGCGCGCGCAGTGAGAATATTTGTGCGTGCGCTCATCAGAAGCGCGCAAACCCGCGCCTCAGAACGCGCGCAAATATTAAGCTCTCTCTGAAGTATTGTGTTTGAATGGACAAATTCACACAAAAATTATGTCAAAATGCCTGTCTTGGTAAGTATCCTATAGAAGACATAGCTGGCTGAACGTGCAGTATCAGTGCACTGGATCAGTGCATTCTCTTAAAGTGACAGCACTTTTTAATATTAATCAAACAGCTACAACAAAGAAATCACTCACTGCTCTTGACTGAATCGCTTTTGTAACTTTAATAAAGATTAATCTTTAATTTATACAGTATAATTTATACAATGCTGTTTTACATTTGATTACTTTATTCAATTTCTGTACCTAAAAACTAATGCTATAGACCTACCTAAAAAAACACCCCCTGAAAATCACTGATTATTTTATTTGTATCTTTACTCTATTGTATTTTTATTTGTGCTGTTGCTTGTAGTTAGATAGATTATTCTTATTTTTTTTTTTATTTTTATTTGACACTGACAGTATAGTTTTTCCCTAAACATACCCGAACCATACCTAAACCGTGATACAAACCGAACCGTGAAAAAGTTGAACGTGCCACCCCTAGTGCCAATATTATATATATATATATATATATATATATATATATATATATATATATATATATATATATATATATATATAAATAAATAAATAAATAAATAAATAAATAAATTATATAATTATATATATACATACATACATACATATATATATTAGGGCTGTCAAACGATTAATCGCGTTAATTGCATCCAAAATAAAAGTTTTTGTTTACACAATATATGTGTGTCTTCTGTATATATTTATTTTGTATATATAAAGACACACGCATACAGTATATATTTTGAAAATATTTACATGTATTTAAAAGTTTATATTTATATTCATATAATTTATATTATATAAAAATATATTTAATATATAAATATAACATGTTTTTCTTAAATATATACATGCATGTGTTTGTATTTATATATATACATAATAAATATACACAGTATACACACATATATTATGTAAACAAAAACTTTTATTTGGGATGCGATTAATCGCGATTAATCGTTTGACAGCACTAATATATATATATATATATATATATATATATATATATATTTTATTTAAAATGCATGTTTACACATAAAAATATTAAATAATACAAATTTTATTTTAATTTAAATAACTTCCTGTTAGTTAAAAATCTGTAAATATTAAATATCTTACTGTAAAAGTCCTTCCGCTGGTCCCCCTTTGAGCACATCTGAGATCACTATAGAGGTCTCTCCGCTCTGGAAATGAGGGTTGTCACGGCCCCCTGAGATGGCGATTCCAAACCCGAAACCTGGTGCCTGCAAAGGATATGAACATACACGGTGTAGAGTGAACTCTTGGAATTCACAGCACATCTCTGAATAATTACATTACATTACATTACATGGGATAGAATGATGAAGACCCATATGTAGGTTACTCTGTGTCTGTGCAATGTGTGTATGCAATGTCTGGCAGCTTTTCAATCTCCCAGGTGTCTAAAGCTCTGAGCTCTCACTTCTGCACTCAATCCATCACAAAGAAAGGAAGATGAGAGTGAAGAGGTACAGAGTGACAGACAGACTCCATACAGCTGGTCAGAGGGCAGAGCTCTGCTTAGAGCCTTTCCTGATGTCACTGGGTGTCTTTACACACACACACACACACACTGGTCTGTTCTACCTCTCTCTGCCATCCAAACCATCTGGCCTGTGAGTGTCCAGCTCTTCCTCTAAACACAAACAGCTATAAATCACATCAAGAGCCTGAGCACATATAATCACAGGGGGAAAGAATATAGCCTTGTTTATTTTGCGGATAGTTACAGAGGCAGCTATGTAATACTGTTAGCCAGGAGCGGTCTGACACAGCTACAGGGATTCCACCTATAATAAAGCCTCTAGTAAAAGGCTTAGTGCTCATTCACCTGTTATCTTGTCTAGGCTGTCAGTACATCAAAAAACAGTGGGACTGACTGAACTGAAGTGTTGCATAGACTTCAGGTTATGAAACTGATTCAAGATCTGTGTGAGTGACCATAGTATTCTAGCTCTTACAGAAGGAGTGGCTTAAATAATACTGTCCCATAATCTGTTTCATAATCTCTGACTCTTTCTCAGACTTTGGTTTAGACAGATTTGAGCTTAGGAACATGCAGGAAGAGGAAAAGGAACAGGAAGTGGAGCAGAGCAGGCATTTTGTCCTCTCACACACTGCTTCCTGCCATCTGGGGGATCGGCTATTGTGTACTCAATGACCACACATCCTGTAACTAGCCATCCCAAAAGAGAAGAGACAGGAGAGGGAGGAAAGACAGACAAATAGAAAGAGTAGGGATGCACTAAAATTAATATTATGGTTAATACAAATAATACACATATGAGCGGATAATTACTTTCAAGTTATGGCTAATAATAACTGATAAACTAACATTAGATACTACTTTGTTTTAAATACATATTTTTAAAAATAGTAAAAATAATTATATGATAAACAAATTCAAAAGATAACACCAAAAACTAAAAATCAATCATTCTAAATTCTACATGTAAATGTAGGAATCAAAATATTATAATGGAAAGATAGTTATTTATTTTAAGATTTCCTAAAGATTACATTTAACAGTGTTATTGAAGCATTAGATGATGGCATAGTTAATCTACATGAATAAATAAATAAATAAATAAAGCATGCATAATTAAATGTAAATATATAACACAATATAAATATAATAAAATACATAATATTTAATAAATATCAATAAACAACTGTTAATAATGGTTGATAACTGATATTATACAAATCCTAAAGAAAGAAAGAAAGAAAATTGGGGACATTGGATGAAGAATGGTGAAGTAGGAGAATGTAGAGGGAAGAAAATTGAAGTACCAAGTGAGAACAGGAAAAAGAGACAATGTTGAACACTCACCCTGTGAAGAGTCACTGTGTGCTGCTCCCATATTACAGTTTCCTCCATTGTTGTACTCTGAGAGACAGACAGAGAGAAAGCGATCGGTTAGGACAAAGTCTAAGCACAGACAATGAGTTTGTATCAGCAAGTATTTCTCCTCTTTGTCAGGAGGTGATTTTACTGTGACATCTGTGAGCTGCAGGACTCAAACATATTTACCAAACCAGCTCTCTATGCTTTAAGTAAATCTGTATGTGTGTGTTGGTCTGAGCAAAGGCTGCAGAGGGCTAAACAGCACTGCAAAGCTGACTACAACTATGCGCGCCAAACAACAACACACAACTGAAACAACAACACAACAAAGACCAGAACAGCTATTAACAGGAGCTGCTATCCTCATTTTAGCATAGAAACATAAATGAAGCCTGTATAGTGCAAGTGCAAACCCAGTTACAGTTCTTTTTTTCATCAGTGAAATTTCATAGAAGTTTACAGCATTTCCTACTGACACTATTAGGAAAAATAAAAGTTGCAATGAAACGGAAGCAGCAACAGATGTTCTCTTCCGTATTCTAACAGGGTCAAATACAAGGTCAAAAAATAAATACATAAAATAAAAAAAATAAAAACATACATAAATCAGTTGTTTACAATAAGATCTATAACATGTTGCATAGACAACACAGGGTGAATTATCATTTCATGCAACTTTAAATTTATGGATGGGTTATAACACAGGATCACCTCAAACAGAACAGAGTGATGTGATCACTATAAAGAACACCTGCCCAAAATGCCCTGGGCTCCTGAGACATTCAACACAGGGGTGTGCGATATGACGATTTTTGATCGTGGACGATAAAAATGTCTCCACGATCTGCTTTTGAAGAAATATCGTAGTATCGTGCTACAGCGCACATTCTGGCGCCTCCATACAACACGACATACAGCGGTAGACAGGACACTGCACGTATTCGCGATCGCAAACGTACATTATTTGCATACAAGCCTTGCCGGTTAAATGTTTCATTCGCGCGCTGGTCTGACGTGCGCTTTTTCTGAGCGCATACACCCAAAGCGCGCGCACTAAAAAGCCTGTTAAACAGCGCCTGATTACTGAACTAAGTTATCTTTTGCGCTAATACTGTCAAAACACACAAGGTTTACATATAGACTCAGTTGGTTATGTCTAAAATGAAAGTAAACAGTTCAGAGAAAAATGGATACGTGCCTGTATATTAGATGCGTGCAGGTCTTAAAGGGACAGTATTAAACATGCAGCCGACTGTCATTAAAGGGATAGTTCACCCTAAAATTTAATTTCTGTCATTATTTACTCACTCACATGTTGTCCCAACCTGTATTAATTTCTTTCTTGTGCTGAACACAAAAGATGATATTTTGAATAATGAGGGTAACCAAACAGTTGCTGGTCCACATTGAATTTGACAGTAGCAAAAAATCATGTAGAAGTCACTGGACCAGCAACTGTTTGGTTTTCCATGTTCTTCAAAATAGCATTTATGTTCAACAGAAAAAAGAAACTCACTCAGGTTTAAAACAACTTTTGAGTAAATGATGGTATAAATATAAAACACTGTGACAGAATTGACAGACAGATGACAGAATTTTTATTTTTGGGTGAACTATTCCTTTAATGTTAATAAAACAACAAAAAGCAAAGAGAAAAATCACTCACTACTGTTGACTGAAAAACTTTAATACAGTTGCTTTAGGAATCAGTCTATATAGTTTTTTGTTTTTATATTTGTTCATTCAAATTCTTGAATGCTCCTGCTAAATACACCTATTGTACCTGAAAATAAAACACTGTTTGTTTTATTTGTATATTATGTGTATTTGTAATGTGTATCTTTGTTCTTATTTTTTAATAAGAAAGATAAAACGACAAAGATTTTTATCTTTGCCCACTTTGGCCAAAATATACGCTTTTTTTTTTTTGAAAGGCTTCGTCTTGATAATAGGGAAATTAGTTTGGCTGTACTGCTCAGACAACTTGCAAAATAGTAAAACCAACATGACAAAGAATCGTGATAAAATCGTGATATTTCTAAAAAAAATCGTGATATATTTTTTCCATACCGCCCACCCCTAATTCAACGTCTCTTGTTTGACTAATCAGATGACAGCTGTCCCACTCATGCTTAACATGTGAACATGCCTTCAATGCACACACCATATAAACAAACTGCTACAACATAAACAAGCTGCGCCGGTACAAGTCAAAAGAGACAGATGCAGAGAAAGAGCGAGGGAATGATAAAGACAAGTAGAGGAAGACCAGAGGGTATTTATAGCTCTAACCCTGAGCTGAGGTGAATGGTTTGTGCTTCTGCTCCTTCACCCCTGTACTGTAGATGCAAGGTTGGATAAATTATTACAGTAGGTCTGAGATTCAAAACAGACTCAAGGCAGCACTAATGGTGCACATATTATGTATGTCTAAAATCATTTTAGAATTTTTTTTTTTTTTTTTCACTAAACTATTTCTGTGTCAATATGACTGCAATAAAACCTTTTGATATGAGAAAACATTTTATAACACCAGCAAAATCATCATAAACACTATCACACCAATATTCCCTACATAACCCACTGTACATAACACTTAAACATGCAGCATATCTGCACTGAAAACACAGTTTAACCCTCTGACCTGTTTACCACGCAGCTTAGCAAGCATCTCATTCATGGTCCTAATTGGCACAGGGGCAATATTCCGTTCATGCCCCCATTTCTACCCCTCTGTCTCATGGTCAGGCTTTATTGTGAGAGGATCTGACCTATTTGAAAGGCATCCACCTCTCACAATCTCACCTTGCCTCGATCCCCTCCTCTGACCCTCATCCACACATTCCTTTACTGTGTCTGTAGGATCAGAGGTGCTGGATTCATCGGACTGTAAGAGGTGACAGCAGGGGCCCCAACCATGAGAAAAATGCCCATGCAGTGAGCCATGTGACAGACAGAGAGAGAGAGAGAGAGAGGCCTAGGGGTTCTTGTCCTTGGTGGCGGATGAACAGCAGACTGTTCAGGCTTCAGAAGAATGGCCCCATTACGCCTGCGTGAAAGCTGCGGCAAGGTCAGGAGTGGAACAATAAAGGCTGGAATACACTACATGACTTTTGCAGATTTTTTTTTTTTTTTTTTTTTGGATTTACAGTCTAGACAAGTCAATTCTAGATGCCCAAAAAATCTGTGCCAGTCTGAAGATCTGAGCTGACAGATTTCACAGAAAATTATGTAGTGTAAGATGGGCACAGAGTCTGATTTTTAGCTTCAGAATATGAATCTGTCCAGTCCAGGATATCGAACATGCTTGATCTTTTAAACTAATTTTAGAACATATACTGTTGTTATTTGCCATGCATCTCCTAGCAGTGAGGCTCAGTTTTTCCCTATAACCATCTACATAGTCTGACTAGTGTTTTAAAATCCATTTCAGAGTTGAAAACCCATGTAGTGTATTCCAGCCTTAAGGAATTTTAATGATTCTGGTTCCACTTTCCCATTCCATTAACAAGTCTAGGGCTGCAACAACTAATCGGTAAAATCGATTATTATCGATAATGAAAATCATTGACAATGATCCTCATTATGGATTAGTTGGGAATGCCCACAGTGCACGTCCGACTTCAGCCGGTCGCGTCAAATTATAGCACTGAATTATGCATTTCTATGGACAAAATGCATCTAAAAATAGTGGAGGAAACATCCAAGCTTACCAAAACATGAGAATTCTTTATTTTAAGCTTTAAACTAACTTAATGCATTAGCATAACGTAATGGCTTGCCCTGTCAGGCGCTTTGACAGATGCGTGTGCGTTCTCAACGCAAAAAACTTTCACTTTACGGTCATATCCTTATCTGTAAATGTCACAAACTCAAGCGAACATTTCCATTTTTGCATTAAGGTCTGTCCAAACAGTCTGTGTTAAGTTTAAATCTCTACTGAATGAGCGCCAGTGCGGCAGACAGACAGAACACAGTAGAGGGAGACAATTAATAGTCAGCGCAAAAATATTCATTATGCTGAAATATCTGTTGTGGAATGTTAAATTTAGGTTTTAGGTTAAATTTAAGTCAAGATGTAGTGCACGCATTTTATGAGAGTAGGAAGTGTTAAGTGATAACAGCATGTAATTGTCTGAATATAAATTTCAGACGCTTCATAACCTTTTAAAGAAATGACAGTAAGACGTGATTGTGATCAAAGTGAACGTGTGTTCCTGCAGAACATTACTCTTACCTATTGGTTACCACTGAGTTTGTTATTTTATTCTTCTTTATTATATTTATTATTATTTTCATTTTTAATGTAGAGATTTAAACAATATTCACTATATACAGTGTTTAACAAATTTATTAAAACAAATTTATGTAAGGTTTTTAACTAATTGTGTAAGGTCTGTGCCACTGTTCCTCTAAACTAACAGTATTGGTGATTACCAAAATCATTTTTTAGCTTTCTATATTGGTTAGTCCTCCAATTTGTGTAAGCTCTTTAGTAGGCTATTTCTAATGCTATAATATTATTATTGCTGTTGTCTATGAAAGAAAGGCAGAAAAATAGTCAAACGCTTTATAGTGTTTTTTTTTTCCAGATGCCCAATTACAGTAAAAAAAAAAAAAGTACCTAAACAATGCCAGCAAGAATGCAAGCTGTTACGAAAGGCATAGGAGGCCATTTTTGTTATATGTAAATAAACACTATTTATTTGTTTCAGTTTGTTATTTGCCCAGTAAATGACAATAGCATTTTTAGATTTAAACAATTTTTTTGCAGATTCCTAAAAAATTGTGTTTTCTCTTTAATAACAGGTGGTCTGTATGTTTTCATAGCATTCAGTTGGCACGTTTGTTTGAAGGACATTAGGCAGAATGTGGAATAGTGTTTGTTTGTTTTTTCAATAAAATAAAGAAAATTCAGCTTTTTTTATCCGATTAATCGAAAAAATAATTGGCCAACTAATTGATCAACAAAATAATCATTAGTTGCAAGCCCTAAACATGTCTTTCAGTAATTTTAAGGAATAAAGAAGGGACAATATTTGAATTAAAAAAAACATTTGCATTTACTGCCCTTAGCAGATAGTTGTCAAATGATTTTTAATGACATATCACTCAGCAATTTGGTATGAGAGGCCATACATGTTTATATACAAATATTATATGTGGGTTAGCACCCAAAATGTCCAAAGCTGCACCAGCCAACTTTGGCTCAGTTTAGCTACACGTAACTTTTACATCAGTCTTGAATGAACGACAATCACACTTCCTCAAGGTTTCTAGTTAATGAAAAGGATCGTTCACTCAAAAATTCTGTCATTATTTACTCACTCTACATGCTGTTACAAACCCACAAGACTTTTTACCATCTTCAAAACACAAATGAAGATACTAATAAAAATAAAAAAAACTGAGAGAACAAATCTCATTGGTTCTCATGTGTCAAGCAAGCACATTTTGTGCTTCTGTATACCATTTCTGATGTGCTCTATGTATTTGCATCAATCAGTAATTACCTACAAATAAAATCCTAAACTAAATCTGTTCAACTTGTAAAATGATTGTCTCTCTTCAGCAAACTTGGATTACCACTCAATTCACAAAAATGACATTTGCAATGTCTTTATGAACGTTTTGAAGTGCCAAAATTTTGGTGTAATGGGCCTTCAACGGAGGGACAGAATTCTGTAAGGTGTCATTAAATATATTTTCGTTTTTGTTTCAAAGATGAATGAGAGTCTTATGGGTTTTGAAAGACATGCGAGTGAGTAATTGATGATAACTATCCTTTTTAACTCCTGGAATCTCATCTATGCTGAGAAAACATATGGATATATGGACGCTGATTGTCAGCAGTGTGTGTGGTCAGGTAACAGTCAGACAGGAGAGTCACTCCACAGTGCTAGAAGCCATTTATATGAGTCAGGCTAAGCACTTCTGATTCTCTAATCTGATGAGATTATCTTTTAATTAATCACAACAACACAGAGCTCAAAGTAAACACACTGTTCTGAAATCTGAGTGCTGTAAAGCTCAACAGAGATAAAACCTGACTCCTAAAACACTTCTTAGGAGGAACCTCTGCAGATTTGACCAATCTGAGTTTAAAATTCCAGTCTATTCCTGTTAAATTATAGATTTTTAATCTATTTTCACCCAAAAAGTTGCCCAGCCCACACAAACTTAAAATTCTTTTTGCAGCCAAATGAAATCTCCCGAAGGCAAATCAAAACAAGGTCTCATTTTGTCTAAAACACAGCAGTGATCTAATAATTCCCTACAAGCAGCAGCAAACAATAAGTCTTTTTGTGCGCAAGAACGCCTGGGTATATTTATACATTCACGTTTATTCAGGCCTGAGGCCTAGCTGAAGTAGTGCTGCGCCAAGAAACAAAGGGCAGACACTGGCAGTCCCGCTCAGAGCCAAAGAATCGTTCTTCCACTAAAGAGTCTCTTTGTTTCAAGCAGACCTCAGACCTGCCAGAAAGAGAGTAGGGGTTCAAAGAGCCCAGATAGGCAGCTAATAGTGAGCTCTGACAGCCAGGTGAAACGGAGATGCTTTCTAGTAGAACAGCGGCCATCTTTTCTGGGCCAACAGCTTCAATAAAATGGACAGGCAGCTTAAAAGGTGGTGCACTACTACTCCAAGAGATTTCTCTCTGGGTCGATAAAATTGATGCAGAAACCAACTGCTGGTTAGCAGCCCTTGGATTTTCATGGCGATAAGCAGTTCCAGGGTGTTTGCTAGCGAGCTGCGGCACTCGTAGCTGTTAAATAATGAGTGTCCTGGACATTAGACCCCTCAGCACACACTAAAACTGCACAACTATAATTTACGGTCTAAATACAGGTTTCTGCGGAGTATTTCAAACAATACCGACTGCTTTGCAATGCAGTAGGGAAGTCCAGATGTACCCGAATGTGTAAACTGAACTCTCTCTCAAAAACATTCCAGCAAACTCGTTCTCACGCCTACATCAAATAGATACACACGTATATTAACACAACACAGCCTTGCTAGCTTTCCTGTGAAACTTCTCAACTGCTACAACCACTGAAATTAGAGCCATCTCAAGAAAAAAAAAGGAGACAGAAGTGTGTTAGTGTGGAGGACATAATAAACAGCAGCTGTAAGAGCCGTATAACGTAGAACTGCGAAAGAGACTTCAACCTGAACCACTAATCTATTATTGATGATGCAAATGTCAGCATGATAAAAGCCACATACACACACATACACACTTGTCTATTTTCCACATTAAAGCACAAATTACAGACTTCAATTTAAAATATTAGGGCAAGACATGTTATACATGAAACCTTGGCATCTTCTGCAGTAATTAAAGAGCAATTTTGTCTTTGTTCCCCTGCTAAACATTAAAGCTCATTTCTGCTGAAAATCTCCTGTTGGTTAAGGTGCTGAGCATGTCCTTTCTGCTTTGAACAGGAAATGATCCATTAGCCTTACTCTGGAACAAACCCAAATAGGGTAAACTGGGGCAGAAACAGCTGAACTGATAGCAGCATGTTCACTTTCATTAATACATTTTAATTAAGATTCCACCACAATTGGTAATTGCATTTTCATGTTGTTGAAACTTGAGCCTAAAACAGACTACTTGAAGCGATGAGTCAGTAAGGTCACACACATCACCTAGAATACTGAATCGGTGTGCCTGCCTGTTGTAAGAAAGTTGCGTGTTTAGGAAGAAACAGTCGACCGTTGACACCAGCATGTGAGCAGAGCTCTGATTGAACTGGACAGGATGCAACCAAGAGCTGGAATTTACTGCAGGAAGCTCCTTCCTGTTTGCAGAGAGTATTTTCGACTTTAAAAGAAAACACCCAAGCCGTTACGGGATAGCCTTGAATTGCCCAACAACACTGAAAACAAAACAGTGAAGAAAAAATAATAATAATAATAATAATAATAATAATAATAAATAAATAAAAAATATATAAATGAATAATATGAATAATTCAAATTTAAAAAAATTAACAAACTATATAACAACCAAACAACAAATCACACACTAACCTGTATATGTTCAGAGAGAAAGCACTGAAATAAACTGTAAGTGATCATATGAACTGCAAAGCAGCAAAAGCAAAAACATGTTTACTATGGACACTGTCCCATTTGTCTTTTTATGACTCTAAAGGGCGTACATGAGTTCCCCTTTGGTAGCTGCTATGCGTTTTCTATGTGACATCTACATTTTCAAAGCTTGGACCTGAAAGAGGGCTGCAAGGGCTTTGGGGGCATTTGGGACAGGGCCTATGTCAGCAATTACCGAGAGCACTAAAGACCCCAGAGGTTTTAGTCCTGATAGTCCTTAGTCCTTAAGACATCCACTACTGTTAAAAAAAAGGCTCTGTAAGATTTTTAAATGTTTGTGAATGCCATTTGTGCTCACCAAAGCTGCATTTATTTGACCAAAAATACAGTAAAGATTTAACTACAATTTAAAGTAACTGTTTACTGTTTTAATATATTTTAAAGTGTAAATTATTTTTGTAAATGGCAAAGCTGAATTATCAGCAGCCATTATTCCAGCCTTCATTCTAATATGCGGTTTTGATTCCAAAGAAACATTTCTTATTACCAATATTAAAAACTGTCATGCAGCTTAATATTTTTGTGGAAACTCTTATACTTTTTTCAGGATTCTTAGATGAATACTGAAAAAAAAGAACAGATATTTCATTAAAAATATACAAATTTATTTGAAATAGAAAAAATGTATTTGCATCCTTGCTGAATAATAGTATTTATTTCCAAGAGTGTTTACTTTTATCTAGCCTCATTAGTTAGCTTTTTTAGCAGTAATCTGACAGAAGTGTCACTGAATATGATTTTGCATGTCCTTGAACTATTCAAAAGAAATAGAATAGCTGTATCACCCAACAGATTGAGCAAATCAGGAGTATCAGAGAAATGCTAAGGAGACCAGAAAGGGGCGAACACACACCCCCTCCTGAATCAGGGTTACTAGGGGCAGCCCAGTATCATAATGCTGCTATCCTGGGATTGCCCTGAATGATTCAAACAGAAATTCCAACACATTCCCTTACCTGAGCACTAAGTGTTTTACACCAGAACAAACCTCTCAAATCATGTCAGCTAACGATGATGAAAAAAAAAAAAATTACGAATAATATGAGAATCAGAGAGATTAAATGCTGGTCAGATGGTCAGATATCAGATGCATCAAACCATATGTGACCCTGGAGCACAAAACCAGTCTTACGTAGCATTGGTATATTTGTAGCAATAGCCAAAAATATATTGTATGGGTCAAAATTATTGATTTTTCTTTTACGCCAAAAATCATTAAGATATTATGTAAAGATCATGTTCCATTGAAGATATTTTGTAAATTTCCTTCCATAGATATATCACAACTTAATTTTTGCATAGTAATATGCATTGCTAAGAACTTCAATTGGACCACTTTAAAGGCGATTTTCTGAGTATTTTGAATTTTTTTGCACCCTCAGATTCCAGATTTTCAAATACTTGTATCTCGGCCAAATATTGTCCTATCCTAACAAACCATACATCAATGGAAAGCTTATTTATTCAGCTTCCAGATGGTGTATAAATCTCAATTTCAAAAAATTGAACCTTATGACTGCTTTTGTGGTCCAGGGTCACATATCTGAAAGTGACCACATACACTGAAAAAAAGGCTGACTGTGTAAATCCAGTCTTAGTTACACAACAAGCCACCTTTACTGCAGCCCATCCTGCAAAGCCCAAACAGTGATCAGTCAATCTGACAACTTCACATGCCCTGAGACGCCACACAATGCAGATGTTTTCTAAGGACAAGGCTCCAGCATGTTTCATTCTCAAAAATCACAAATAGATTTTCTGGATTTTTTAACTAAATTAAGAAATCCGAGAACATCCACAAATTCTGTGTAACCCATTTAGAGACACAAATACATTGCTGCATGTGGGAAATGGCATAATCCTCTCTGCTGCAGAGTGTGACACTCACAGTTCAGCGTTAGATGGTTGAATCAGGTTATAAAAACAAAGATCTGTGTGTCTCTCCATGCATTTCTTCGTCTCGGCCAAGATCCATACACACTGCAGGAGTGTACTGTGCACTTGCCCGCTTAACGTAAATCCACACAGAAAGAGTCAGGTGGCCGGCGGCGGTGCGTGAGCACAGAGCCTGTTCCTCCGGTGTGCTAAAGATCCCTCATTAGAATGACAGGCAGGAACTCCACATGTTCTTAGGATGGATGTACACTTGCGTCAGGCAGAGAGAGATGATATCCTGCTTGGTGTAAAGAAAAAAACTCCCACTGCAGTAGTAGTTCCTCACGGCTTCTTCCTCTGTACATGTGGTGTGTGTGTGTGTGTGTGACAGAGATCGTAGGAGGGAGGGAGAGAGAAACACACCCACAATACGTGGTGGGGGTGTTAGTGATGGAGGAAATGAGACACCGTTGCTCATGCTCAGCCCTGGACTGAGTGCAGTCTGCTACCTACAGCTGCAAAACACACACACACACACACAGAGAGAGAGAGAGAGAGAGAGAGAGAGAGAGAGAGATACCTGCAGCTTCTTTACATTCACGCTGTCTACTGCAGTCAAACTGCAGCATGTGTGTTTATTACAAGGGGACACACACGCAAAAGATCACTTTTTTTTAAGGCTCTATGGGAACTTATACACTATGTTAGACATAAATCATACCAATTCAGTGATTTTAAATGCAAATTCGCAAAAGTGATGCAACGAAAAGTTACACTGTAATGTAAACCAATGGGACTTTGAGAAATCCAATTTCATGCGTTTCTGCTTGATTTCAAACTGACCTGGCTTCTCCTATACCCTCAAGATCTTACGCAATCCTATCCATCAAACGCTTCATCAGAGCTTTCTCTAGCGTGCAAGTGATCTAATAGTGTTGCCCAACTCACATGCAGGTCTGACATCCTAATAATACAGCAAATGGAAACAAGAGCCATTTTGATTAGAAATTGTAATGGATACAGAGGGAATAAAGACAGAGATGGTGCAATGCAGACATAGAGCTGTCACTAAAAAAGAAATAAGAAAACGGCAGCTGTAGGAATGGAAGTCTTGTCTGTCAGTTAATAGAGAAAATGTCCTTTTTTTATAGAGGAATCAGTTCTTTTTTTTCTTTCAGGCAATTTGATGAGCCACCGTTCAAGCGAGTGGTGTTTTTTTATTATTATTTATTTATTTATTTAGAAAGAAAGTAAGTAACACTTTTATTCAACAAGGATGTGTACTGGCATCCATAAAAAGAAGCACAACTATTTAGAAATATATGATAGAAATAAGAAATGTTTCTTCAGCAGCAAATCAACATATTAGAATGATTTCTGAAGGATCATGTGACACTGAAAATGGAGTAATGACTGTTAAATATTCAGCTTTGCCATCATAGGAATAAATTAAATTGTATAAATATTTCACAATATTACTGTTTTTACTGTATTTTTACTGAGATTTAACACTGATCACCACTATCAGGTTCCCAGGATTAATAACCCCGGATTGAGCGAAGAGCCACCTATGATCATCAGTTCACTCAATCGCTGTTATTAATCCTTTGTTTCTGGGACATGCCACCATCCTCTTACACTGCAGTTGTGATCACATGATCAAGGACAACATGAAGCATCACAGCTGTAGATCTTGGAAAAAAGTCAAGGTGGGCTGGTTAGCGTTGCTTATTAGACCCTGGAGGTATTTGTCATTACGCCACCATCTGGTTCCAAAAAGCATCTTTTCAACCAAAGGTCATTCATAAGTAGCTTCGATAATATTTAATTAAAGTACAATAGATGGTTTAACAGACAATTCTTTTTAAGGTGCTGAAATATTAAAATAAATAAATTAAATTAACAAATGAAGCCATCGGCATTGTCAGGTCACTGACACAATGGTAGTTTGATTCCATGAAATCCTCTAAATTCTAAATTTAAGTAAAACACACAGATGTTTAGACATTTGTATATCTTTCTGCAATTTGCTGATGTAATCCTAAATAAAGCATAGCTTCTCTAACCTATAATCACAATGATGGGTCAGGTTATTTTTAAAACATGCTAAGGTCACATGATCTTTCCATATTTTTTCCCCTTTTCCTCACAGTCTGCTTTGGTCCCTGGGCTGTGCCCTGAAAAAGCTGTACAAACACTCTCTCTCTTCAAACAGCCACTAGCTTAGACAGGCACACACTCACAACACACTGGCATGTATACACACAGCCCAAATCCATCTTAAATGCAGTAATCCTTTAACAGTTGGATTCAGAGGAGCTCTGTGCATCTGTTCTGCAGACCTATGATTCTCTGTGCTGTCGGCTTCCTGTTCATTGTGCTAATGACATAGAATAACATGCCAACAATACAGTGTTAAAATATATGAAACGTGTAAAAATGTCTAACATAAAAATATAGAAATTACTAAGACATAATACATGCAAAGACCTCAACACAGATCACATTTCAAGCCAATCACTCTGGTGATTTCTGAAAAGCTGTTTTCCAGAGAAACAGGAAAGTTAGCTTATGCAAATCTCAGAGTAGCTGTGACCCAAAATTCCTCGTAAATAACTACCGATGTAGTGGCAAACAGCAAAGCCTGTTCAAACCTTTAAAAAACTATTTCTTAGGACTATGAGATCATATAAAGATGGTGAAGGTGTTCAGTCAAAGAACAGTTTCTTAGAACTGAGATCATATAAAGATGGTGTTCGATTTTAAAAAGACTATGAGAGAGTGAACAAGGACAATCATTATCCAACCTCTAGGGCCCTATGAGTTCCGCGATGCAGAAAACGCGGACGGAATCGCGGAATCCAGTCATAAAAACGGAATTTACAGATTAACGCGGAATGTCACGGAATTTGTCAAAGT